>OU744316.1:97581448-97860258 GCA_916610145.1 Eristalis arbustorum | reverse complement strand
GTTAAATCCACACTCCTCGCAATGAAGAAATTGAAGCATTCCAAAGGAATTTCATTAAAAAACTCCAATTAACTCCAATTAAATACACCTAATTACGCCATCCACTGAGAAACAGGTCTACCAAAACTGTCAACGGACACACTCAAGTCACAGGCCGACTTCATTCTTAAGATTTGCAGATATGATGATTCAAGAAGAGCAAAGAAACTGTTTTTGTACGAGTTAAGGAATTCAGATTGGTGGTATGCAAGGTGGCAAACTATTAGTAACGACTGTGGCGAGACCCTACAATCTTGACATGGACAATCTACGTGTTTCAAAAAACTATACCGCATTATTCAAACAAACGAAAACAACACCCGAAATACGTTAAAAATAAAAGCTCGAGAGTCAGAAATGCGGATACTATACAGTCAACTACCTTAAATTATGTTCTGAACCAAAAGAACTATTTTCATGACCCGTTCAATTACGATGAAATGTCTCTGATATTCAAAGCAAGATGTGAAGTTATTTTACTAAATGGCAACGTAATTTACAAACCAATTCTGTACGCTTTGGAATCTGAAATCGAAGGAAGACTGCTCTCATTTTATAAGGGTGGTTAAATTTTAAGGGCCGATGTTGATTTTGAATAAAACACAAGTTATTTAAGAAATTATTGTCATTTATTTGTATTATGATAATATTGGTATGGTTCAATTATGTTAAACAAAATATAGGCCAAATGGACGCCGCGACCGCGGCGGCACACCTCCATCCGATGGTCCAAATTGTCGATGACGCTGAAGCAAGTTCTATGCCGTTAATGTGCCGAATTAGCTCATCCTTTAGCTCATGAATTGTTTCTGAAAAGAATCCAACGGTGTCATATCACATGATCTTGGCGGCCAACTGACATCGTCACCACGTGTTATAACACGGCCATTGAATTTGTCGCGCAAAAGAGCCATTATTTCGTTAGCTGTGTGGCAAGTGGCACCGTCCTGTTAAAACCACATAGTGTCTACATTCATATCTTCCAATTCCATCATTTCACGATAGCGAACACGGTAACTGCCTGATTTTAGAAAAAAAGGCCCGATGATACCGCCAGCCCATAAACCGCACGAAAAAGTCATTTTTTGTGGGTGCATTTGTTTTTCGACAATCACTCTTGGATTATCATTCGCCCAAATGCGTCAATTCTGATTATTGAATCCACTGAGGTGAAAATGTGCCTCATCACTAAAGATGATTTTCTTCAAAAATTGATCATCCACTGTTGCCATTTCTCGCCACCATTCTGACCATTGATGACGCTTGAAATGGTGAAGAGGCTTTAATTCTTGGGTCAATTGCACCTTGTAGGCGTGTAAATGCAAGTCTTTACGCATAATGTTCATCAACGACGAGCGTGAGATGTGCAATTGTTGGGCGCGACGAAGAGTTGAGGTGGACGGCTCTTCAGCCACACTATCGCGAACTTACTCCTTCGAATTATACTCGGATCCGCTTGCGAAAAAGGAGTTGAGGAGGACGACAAGTTACATGCCGTACAGCGACATTGGCCTAGTCAAACGAATCCGATTGTCTCGAATGAGCTGCCTAGGTAGATAGTGGATAGAATGGAAACTAAGGTTTCGGCTCGAAAATACTTCACTGAGGGACAACGCGATAAAGGAAGACCTCGGCTCCGATGGCATAACCAGCTGGAAAGAGACCTTAATCAGCTGGATGTGCAAAACTGGAGCCACTGGGTGTACGTTGTAGTTTTAGAGGCATGTTGACTTAGAGCCACGTCCAGACCGGACTGTACCACAAGCCAAAGAAGAAGAAGAGAGAATATATCAAATTTGTTTTTTCTTAAGCATACTACATCTCCGCCTTAGAGTAAGATACTTTGCCTTGTGCGAAGGCAGTACATTCTTTTCTCAGATAGGTGTTCTACCTAATTTACGTTTAATCTCCACAGAGAGGTGTTCTACCTAATATACGTTTATTCTCCACACTGGCGTTATTGTAGATGAAGACCTTTACTGAAATTGTTGTTTCAATTTTAAAGCATTTTTATTGCTTAAAAGGGTAAAAGCTTACATACTAGACAAGAAAGCTGAAAACTAGTTGAACGAGTATGATAATAATAATATACTATGGGAGGCGTTACAGCCTGTGGAGGGTCAGGGGCTAACTTCTCGGCAATGAGTATGATACCGCTTCTAATTTACAGGGCCTCGTCCGCATCTTCAATCTGGACTCAATCTTACATTATGTCTTCCGCCTTAACCTAGCATTTCATCTGTTTAACTAAATCCTAATGGCTTTACTGCTTCTCAGTGATAATTAGCGGCCTTCATCGACCGACCAAAAAATGATGTGCGTTCACATTGTACTACGAGGTTGACAGACTTCATTTATGCGGTCTGTCATGTATTCGCATTTTCGTGGCATCAACATCGTAGCGTAAGTTCTTCTTTCAGTGATGATGATATCCTAAAATAACCAAACGGCTCTAATCTCTATCGAGAAAGCACAATTTTCATTCACCTGCTGATGTTCACTCGATTGAACCTACAAATTTGTACTGCGACCACTAGTGTTCACGGAGGACGACGGTACGACGGTCGTATGGATTCAATCGTATGAACGCATCAATTGTCCGATATGACCTAACTGCTGCGATATTTTACAATAACACCATCAAATACGCTTATTTACCGACTGAGCCACGTCCGTCGCTTCGTTTTTAGTGTCTAGTCAGTGTCCATGATTCTTCGCATTCATTTTGAATTCGGTTTTTGTTTAGTCTACATATGCATAGCCACTTAATTGATTCCTAGATAAATAAAAATGATTCCAATTTCTCCAGACTAAATGCCATTATTCCATCCCATTCTTTCCTTCAACGATTGTGTTCCTTCCTATTCTTCCGTGTAAAAATAAATAATAAAGCTTCAACTGCAAGTATTGATTTTGTGTATGCAACTGCTCCCACACAAGTCGCCTACCAGACACAAGTTATAGTTAACTTCGAATGTGAAACGTTGAATAACAAACAGCACATGTGTGTCTGCCATATATTTATCCATTGCATGACAATAAGTGCACAACTTCTCCGACTTCATGAATCGGAGAAATCCGATGTGACATCTTATTGTCGGGGTCGAGCGTAATATGTACAAATTAATAATATTCTGTTGAATTCCAATGACTTTTCAACGTGCTCAAATCAAAACAATTGCTTGAATTGTACAGCGTCATAAATATGAATAGAAAATCTAATAGAAGACCATAAATTTAATTGAAAATTGTAATTTTAAATAAGACGCATTCAAATAGGGGTGTACACGCGTTGTTGGTATTGTATTGTCTTTTTAAGAATATTGGGTATGCATGTGTAAATTTATTGATGTTTTATAAATATCGCTTTTAAAAAGGAAGTGACTGTATATTTTGTCAGAAAGAATCTCTAGAGTTATTGTGAACATTCGCGATGTTGCCAACTGCAATTGTGCACCTTTTGACATCAAATATGATTGTTTGTCCAACCAGTTGTGGCTATGTGCGCGTTTAGTGGTGGTACCAGGCCGTGCTTGTCGTCTAAATCTTTTACAAGTAGTGGAATCTATCGCATCAAGTTTTTTTTAAAGCGAGTCTTCACTAGAAGAAGCGACGAGCCGGTACCGAGGTACTAAAAGCTTGGCCATCTCATCATGAGATTTGTTGTAGTTCCGTGAAGTGTTTGTCTGTCAAAGATGAGAACACTCCTTGATCGCCATAAGTGTGTCCACATCTTTGAAGTATGTGGATGGCTAGCATCCTAAACGCCCTTCTGCTACCTTTTGGTACCAGTTGGAGATGATCTGTGCCTTGACCAACACGATCTTTGATTGCTTTACATTGCAGATGCATTCTTTGTGAGCTCGTTCTCCACTTTTTATTACAACATCAGCTTCTTCTCTGGGGCACTGTAGGGGAAGCCTCTCCCTGATCGCCAGCTGATCGACGTCCCGGCAGAAGCGTATCTACAGTCTGTTTGATAAGATCATACACGACAAAAATTGACGAACAATTTATAGCAATAAAAAATTCGATTTTAAATGTTTATTTACATTAATTCTTTTCCATTAGTATGTTATCCACTCCATTATCAATAATTGCATGGAGTCTTCGAGGCTACAAACATCTCCATAAAAATCGAATTTTTGTGATAATTGTTTGACCGTCTAGATCTTCTTTCCTTGGCGCGTTAGCTTCATGAATGCCTAAACATTTTCAATGGGACTCAGACACGACGACTGTGATGGCCAATCTTAAACATCGACGTCATTTTCTTGTTTGCACGCACTTGACAAATGAGTGCAATGTTTCGGGTCATTATCTTCTTGCAGTAACCAATTCTCATACCTTCTTTTAAACCACCTTTAGTTTGATGGTAATAACGCCTTCTTATTAGTTCCGACCATGATGGGTGCGTTAGTTTTTTGTAAACTTGAACAAATGGCAAAATCCTTGTTTTGAAAATCATCTCCAAACGTGCACCTTATCCGGGTGTTTGACAGTCCGCTGGATTAATATATTGGATTGTGTACAACAGGTGTGAGTGATAGGAGACCATGTGCAAAAAGAAGTTTCATACGAAAAAATAACGTTGTTCCAATCTCTGTTCAAATTCTCCTTGGCCCAACTGATTTGTTTTTAAATAAAATAATTTAAAAAAAACGTTCGTCTCCGGCAAAAATTGAACACATAAAATGTTTTGTTATTTTTTATCTGCTAATGCAACTGCCACTTTCCAACCGCTTACTATAAACGAGTTTTGCCGTATACGATTTTGTCAAACGGACTGTATTCTCTGACGTAAAGTCCGAGCAGTTGATCGTTTCGAAAACCTTGGAAGATAATGAGTTAAAAATAAGGAAGTCACTGCACTTATTTGTATCCACCCATACGCTATAAGCTCAGTCCATTAAAATTGGTTTTCAGTTTTTCAATCGTTAAACGATCACTATTGACAATACAATATATATATGTCCACAAGTAGCCTCATTCTTCGAACTGACGCCCAAGACTGAATGCCACCAATTAAACGAAAGATGATGATCCTGTAAATATGAAGAATGGAAACGACTTATTTAATTTGACTGATGTCAGTAAACACTAGCAACTATTGTAAACACAACTGATGCTCGATAGCTGACGACGTGAGGCAAGGCAATCTCAGAGTTCTAATCGGCATTATAACCGGGCACTGTTCTATCGGTACTCTGGGCTTTTAGGTAACCCCTTCAATGTCTTCTGCTGAAGCTGTAAGGACGAGAAGGAGTTAGAGACTATCATACATTTTCTATCCAACTGCAACGCGTTCGTTCTCATCTACAGTCACTTAGACGCCTTAATTAACAACTTGACGGCAGTTGACAACCTAATCTAAAGCAGAAATATATCGACGTGCTTATTGCCGAGGTGTGTAAAATGAAAATTGAAGTGTCGCAGAAAATATTGCAGCATGACAACTTTTGTAAAGCAATGCAACGAGTTTTTGTAGACCTTTTAAGTCTATTCGTGGAAACCGTAGCTTACTAATAGATGGGGCTCGACCCTTACGTCACATTGCTAAGCTCAATCACCGATTTTACCAACTTTTTTCATGTTTATGCCGGCAACTTTTGAGTAATTGTAAAGCTCAAATATGGTAGTGTTTCGTAGTAGTAGTGTCGAAAAAAAGTTCTAGAACTTCGTCACTCGGAATCGTTAAAAAAAAACAATAACACGCACAACACGGGTAGTTGTTGTAGAAGCTAAGCCTTATCCACCTTGTCCTGTTACACAACCCAATTGCATTCGATAGAATGTGTGACGACAACTGTGTGACGTTAGAATTTACAAGTGATTGCACAAAAGGAATTGTTAACTTCACAGCTTTTTTTTATAGAAATTCCATTCAATGTTGACGCGAAAAAATACGTAGTTCTCATCGGCATTCCAGCTTCCTATAAATGACTCCAAATAGAAACTTGTTATGACGGCAACATTTCAATTCTCTGTACGGCATCTTATGATAAAGGTGTATTTTTACAACCTTTCACAGCGAATGAAAGAAATAAAATAGTGAGGTGTAAATTTGTGGTGGCCCGTGGCGTTGTGGGTGCGTCGACCCCAACCGCGACGTCGTAAGTTCGATTCCTGCTATGTGCGACAAAAACAAATTTCACGGCCCCACCTCTTTCGAGTCACTGACAATGCTCAAAGAGTATTTTCTGTCTAGAAAAAGCTTCTCAAACTTGGCCGTTCGGAGTCGGCATAAAATTGTAGGTTCCTTTCACTCGTGACAGAACAATAGCACGCACAACACGAGTGGTTGCTGAGAAGCTAGGCTCTGGCCCTCTACGGGCTGTAGCGCCACTCATATTATATTATTAATAATATTATTATTATTATTAAATTCGGATAAGAAATGATATCAACTACTGTTAGCCAAAAAATTATTCTCGAAAATCGATTCTTCTATACGTCGCATGGTTCTCATTGTTCTAAACAAATTAGTTTGAGCCATGCTCTAATTCACTTAAATCTAGGTTTATGCCCTAAGTCACCTGTAATCCGGATACGTCTGTTCTTTTTCCAATCATCTGTCTGCAATTGTTTCATCGTCGCTTTAATTTTCCTACGGGGGTCCTATTCCCTTGGGCATAATTCAAACTCGCATATAATAATTACTTTCAAATTGAGCTCTTCTGCTTTGTTTCATCTTCTTAAATTAGGTCGTTACAAATTGGATAGTATCAAATTGGTTTGTGAATTTAGTTCATGTGAAGTGAGAGAGTACATTTTATATAGGCAGTCAACTCGAGCTTTGTTGTTCAAGTTTATCACAGTCAAATACGTGAATATTCTTAAAATGTTCTTCTGTTTTTAGAATAAATTCAGCGAAACAACTGGAAAAAGAAGTTGAAGAGATGGTTATTTTTCGTCACGGTCTTTGGCATTTGTGCGGCTTTGTCTTTGTTTATCAGTCAATGATCTAAAACAGGGCCTTCAGAACTGTTTACAGTCGTCGAGCTACTTTTTATTTCCCCTTGGCTGGTTGCTTTGTTTAAATGGTTACTTGACCCTACACTGAGTGTAATTACCGTATGCGTTTACCTTTTGTATCACATTCCGTGATTAAGATGTATGATATGTATGCAGTGTGACTCACCTAGAAAACTGCACTAACATTAGCCGAGTTATTAATAATGATCAATCTAACATTATCTTCTAGTGGTTGACAATAGAGAGCACGGCCTCATTTGCATCGAAAACGGGATTAAACGTCATATGGCGTCTTTTAAATGTCCATAAAATGTTTGCACACTATCATCACACATTTCGTACAAATACTACATGATTGTGTCAACTCTGTGTAGCAATGTGAGGTATTTCCTCTCATTATAAAACAATTTGTGAAATAAATGCTTTGAGTTCGACTTTCCGACTTGGCAGCACTTTTTTTTATGGTTTCCAGCAACGAAGTTATGCGAATTTACCACGAAAACCACGGTTCAGTTGGTCCCTCCACTCTTTTTTTCAGCCACGAGGATCATTTCTGGTTGAATGACTACGTTAATAAACAAAATTATCAGATCTGGAGTGGAGAAAATCCACAACCCTTTATATGCTTGCTGGTGGAACATTGACCGGCGTGTTACGGTCAGTTAAGAGTGACATAGATCAATGTGCACTGATATTCTTGTTACGATGGAGAAGAGCAGAAGTCCCTATCCCTATATAAGAAGTGCCACTCAGTGGCAGAACATTTACTAAAGAATACTTTTGACAAGACCTTTATCTCATGAAACAGACTAGTAAATCAGTTTTCTGAGGGACAAGTTTTTTTCTTCTAGTCGCGTTCCAATGTGGAGCTGAGACAAAAGCGTCTGCAGTAAGCTAGCTGCCTCCAGTTGCACACGCATAGTTGGTTGATATCCCTTTCCACTTGCGTGTGCTATCTGAGTCGCAGTCTCCGTATTCGTGGCGCGGATTCGAGGATTCCTGGAGCATTGCATCATCCCATTCCCTCTGCATGACCCAGCCATCTCAATCGTTGGATATACTCTCTTCTGGCTAAATCGATGTAGCTAAACAGCTCGTACAGTTCGTCGTTATATCTCATCTTCCACTCATCATCTGTGCAGACGGAACCGGAAATCACACGAAGATGTCTCCTCTCAGAGCAATCAAGAGCAAACTTCTGCTTTTGACAAAGTACATGCCTCTGCGCATGTGGTTGTTCGAGAGAAGGCTTGTCTATCAATTGCTTTCTTAGAATTAAGAAGCGGCGATTGGCAAAAGTTCTTTGTTTGAGTTTAGAGCTGGTTTCGTTGTCTGAATTTATAGTGGTCCCTACATAGACAAAGTCTTTGTCTACCTCAAAATTATATCTGTCGGAGGATTAGTCTTGCGCTTATTTATCGCTAAACAAAATTTCGCGAGCTAAGCCGCCATTGACATCAGTCTACATCCTTCCGATATTGACAATATCGTCGGCAGATGCGAGTAGTTGAACTGACTTCTGAAAGATTGTTCCTATGGTGTTGTCGTGCGGGTTTTGAAAAGACTCAGGAGTTTCAAGTTGATACTCACCACCTATTCATTAACTATAAGGCCGCGTATGATAGTGTTTAAAGAGACTTGTCTAGCTTTGGCATCCCTGCAATACACGTCCGTCCTTACAGAATGACTATGGTGAACGCCGGTGCACTCTCAAGGTCGATAAAGATTGTACCGAGACCTTTGATGTCAGAAAAGGATTTAGACAAGCCGACGCCCTGTCATGCGATCCGATCATCCATAAATCTGTGCAACTGCTCGCATATGTCGATGACATTGACATCATCGGAAGAACACAACGGGCAGTCAGTGGGGCTTTTGTGAACAACGAGAAGGAATCGGCTAAGATGAGGACAAGACAAAGTATATGCTGTCTACGAAAAAGGTCCGTCAATACCGACGTCTTGGACAAAACGTCACTATAGACAGCTATAACTTCGAAGTAATAAAAGACTTTTTCTACTTAGGCTCCGAAGTTAATACAAACAATGACACCACCGCGGACATAAAACGGAGGATAACGTTGATCAATCACTGTATTTTCGCACTTGGAAGGAGGGGGAAGGACCAAGATATCCCTATATAAGACCTTGACAGTGCCAGTCCTGCCGTATGGCGCAGAAGCATGGATTCTAACTAAAGCGGACGACGATATTTTTGGTCGCTTCGCTAGAAAGGTCCTTCGAATTGTCGTCGGTCCCGTATGTACGGACGGTGTATGGAGGAGAAAACTGAACTACGAACTGTACAGCGACATGCATCTGGTCAAACGAGTTCGAATCCTTCATTTTAGATGGGTAGGTCACTTAGAGCGAATGGACACCAATGTTCCGGCTCGGAAAGTCTTCGACTCCAGCCCCGAGGGACAACGCGGTAAAGGAAGACCAGGCCTTTGGTGGCGCATGCATCTAGAAGGGGACTTGAATAAGTTGAACATGCGTGGCCGGAATCAACTAGTACAAGACCGACCCTGGACTGTAGCGCCAGTCAAAGAAGAAGAAATAGTTTTTCCTGGCCACACTGACTAGAATGTTGACGAACTGCCTAAAGCCTTCACACAGCCTTATACCTTACACTCGATGTTCAGAAGACTGATGCCATTATAGCTTGCTCAGTTTGGAGCATCTCCTTTTCCAAAGCCAAGGAAATCAGAAAAGTCTGCTGTGAGCTTATTTCACATATGCCTCAGTCACCTCAGTCATTGCCGACCTCATCCAGTGCATAAAGAATATAAAACTAAACATGAATCCAGGGGCACATGCCAAAAAATGTATATTCTGGACTAAACATCATTCGAATAAAGTCAATGCCATAACGATGATCCTAAATCACCCATTTAAGCACCTGTATATAGCTTCACCTTAAGTTATAGATTTTTACATTCATAAGATGGTATCGATTTACAAAGTGCTCCCTAATGTTCCAAAAAAAATGCGCATAATTTCTTTTTCCTCAAACAATTCATAACAGCTTCCCGGTTGCTGCCAAATGAACTCGTTGGTATGTGTGAACGTTTCGTCACTAGTGCGTTGTTTGATTTAAAATATTGCTAAAGTCGCAAAAAAAAGAATTTCCACTTTAGAATACTCAACGAGAGATTGCGATATTCACGCTGAGGGGAGCAAACATCTCAAACCTTTCCTATGGATGTATGTATGTGTATGGATTCTTGTACATTTCTATTGTAGTTACATGATATACTTTCTCTTCGCATTCTCCTCTGCGCATATACACACAAGTACGGAGACACGAACACGGGTCTATACCTACAATATGTATACGGGGTCGGTCTACCCATTTCATTTTGCGATATAGACAGCTTTTAATGCTGCCTAATCATCGGGATCATTTATCAATGAGTAGAATTCAATTTGAAATTCATATCCAAAGGAAGGGGTGACCGGACTCAGACGCAGACCGTTGAACGAAAAGCCTTCTCGAGAGTTACATACATACATATGCAGAGATAGGTACGTAACCCGCGTGGGTTTCTTGTAGTTGCTTACACATTGTCATTAAAATTCAGAGCTTACCGAAGCAGTTTGACCAACCATCCACGAGGACAAATATGGCTTCCTTATTAGGGCATGTTTTGAATTTGCACGTTCCTTCGAATTTAAGGTGTACATTTATTAGATTTGATTTTTTGTTTTCATTTTTAAATATAATAGATAGTTTAACCCATTGTTTCATTAGCTTCTATTAACGATGTTGCATATACATAATTGATATACTGTTGTACTTAATTCTTAGTTCCTTATTTACTTTATTTCGTAAGTGGCAGCTCTCTCAGTCGACACAATCTGTTTTTGATTTATTATTGCAGGTTACAGACACCAATAAAAGCATTTGCCTGCCTTACAGCTACAAGGTAAGCGAGATCGTATTAAGTATGTAAATTGGTCTACTAGCCTTATTGTAGTGTTTGTTTTATACACTGAATCACAAACTCATTCTCAGTTTTTTTTTCACATTTATTTTCCGTTCTTAACATCAACTCTTTGGCTTTTCCTACGTGTACATTTCAATGAAATTATTTAACACAAATATAAATGTATATCAAGGTACATTGCGCAATTATTTCAATATTTTATAGATATTCCAATTCTGAAAGGAAACATAAAATAACAGTCAATCCGGACGGAGTGCTCCATTTGTCGTTGCAAAACGATGCCAACTGCTTTTATTGAACCAAAAATAACACAAGTTATAATTACTTAAAGAATACTCCATCTTCCTCTTCCTGGTTATGAAAGCAACCGGGCTTTAACTTTCAAACAATGAACTGAATTCGTTCACTTTCTATGTGAATGTAAATGTATATTCATTTCCTTAACCTTAATATACTTTAGATTTACTCCTTTCTTCATCATTCGCATAGTTAAAGCTTAGTGGCGGCGGAACAGTTTGCTATGTACATACCACCAACTTATGAGCATCAGCATCTTTCAAATCCTTTTTTGGGGTATCCTTCAATTGTTTTTCTTGTTTCTGTTTGTTTGAAGTTTGTGTGACTGACTGTAGAACATTCCTTGTGATGATGAATTTTTTCCCAGTTTCATTAATATTATGACGGTGGCTTGTACGCTTTTACTTAATTGTTTCAGCAGATGGAATTTATATATTTTGTGAAATTCATGGCTTATCCCATTCATAGATTAAGTAATCGACTCTGGTAGCAAACCAGTTTTCGTATTTGTTTCGTATTTCTTTTCAACTTTCATTGCCGCTTACCTTTTTTGTGTGTCTACTTGTCTCTCGTAGAAGAAGAAAAAACCTAGTGTGGAAAATGAAATACACTCGGAAGAGATAAAATTAATCTCAAAAGGGAAATGAACAGATTGTAGAAACTCAGTTAACTCGTATCCATTTCCGGAATGTAATAGTGCCACCTCGATAAAAAAACAACTAATAGCAATTTTGGCAGTTGCTTTTATTGAATCTGTTGCAATAAGCGGGTCAACGAATTGTAGGTATTTAATTCATATGTAATAAACATTTTTGATTTGATCTTTTTTGACACAAAATTCTTTTCTACAGCCGACTCGCAAGTTTTGAACAGCTGAACCGCTACACAGTGAAGGAACATTTTCTCCAGTCCATTGAAGTGCTCCACAAATGTTTAGTGCTTCAATTGCAGCATCTGCATTTTCGTCATCACTTTCGATTTATTCTGCTTCCGGATTGCTGCATGTCGGTTCCAGATCGTCTCATTTTCGGCAATGCAGTCCTCCTGAGAACAACAAATACGGGTAGTTCTGGAAACAATTCACTAATCGCCAATATTATTTCGGGGTCTTTGGTTTCGTATGACACTCAAAGGGAACATATCGTAACCATTGCTTAATTACATCAAAGGGTTCAATTACTTCTGTACATATTACCGTAGCCTGCGCTTTGTGCCATACATTATCAAAGAGACATACGGCGTGCCTCAAATTAAATGCTTTTAATTCAGACTTTAGATATAACCCTTGGCTTAGAATTTAGTTAGGTTGATCACATTTGACGGAGCTGGTTGTCAAAATCTAGAGCAAATCTAAAAGCAACGTGGCTCTGCTCCATACCCATATAAAGTGTGCGTAAAAATAAAGTAGCACGCGTGACTTTAGGATAAATTCAAATTGGCTAGAAATTTAGTTGACCATATCCTTCATACATTGTTTCTAGTCAGTTGGTGGAATATGACAGATGTACTAGAATGTCTAGTATTATGTATAACTTAATTTGTGCTAAGAGATAGCGTATCTTGTAATATTCAATTGAAACATGCGGAAAACTACTGTCATTGTTAAATGTTGTCATTAAAAAGTCATGGCTTCTGATGCATAGTTATAGCCTTGAATAGTTCACTATTCGTGTGTTAGTCGTTAAGACGTGGAAAAAAGAGTGGATAGCGTTTTTTTTAATCCCGTCGAGAGTGACTGATTTGATCATCAGTTTTCAGTCAGCCGGCTTTTGAATGAAGCAAGAGTCCTCTTTGGAAGATTTTAAGACTAAAGAAACTGTCTTGCCTAAATAAAGAAACAAAAATCTAACTAAAGGAGAAGATGTTATAAAAGTCAATCAACTTCATCAAACATGCTACATCTGGCACGAACGTTGAGCGAAAACATTCTTCAAAAATCGAGAATGTCATTCGTGCATTTTTGTTGCCCTTATAAACGACAGACTTATACAAGCTTTTCCGATGACGAATAATTTTATTTTGTGAATCCCAGATGAATTTGTGCAGGCAAAAAATGTTTCGTTTTTTGTCTTCAGTCCTCGATCGCTTTTTTCTCTAAATCTTTTTTTGGCATAATATAATATAATATGGGTGACGCAACAGCCAATTGAGGTCCAGGGCCTAGCTTCTCAGCAACCTTTCATCTTGTGTTCCCTCATGAGTGGAAGGGACGGGACCTACAGTTTGGTGTCGATTCCGAACGTCCAAGTTTGAGAAGCTTTTTCTAAACAGAAATACTCTTTAAGCATTGTCAGTGACTCGATAAAGGCGGGGCTCATACATTTTTTTTTGTTGCACAGAGCAGCGATCGAACCATCGACGCACATACCCACAACGCCACGGACCCTCACATAACACATTTATTTGGCATAAGTTTAATAAATAGGTCGCACTCGTTTGCCTTGTGAATTTTACCTGGCGATAGACCGACCTCATTTATTTTATTTTTGAAACTAACCAAAAGTGCTTCAACGAATGGCGGTTTATTTGACAGCTTTTCTCCACAAATTTTAAAATTGCGAATTCCATTTGGCCTTTTACAAATTTGAAAACTAGCTGGCACATTGCTGGCATTAATTGTTTCTGGTTTCAATATACTTTGATGCTTGATGATTTTTTTTCTCGAAACTATTTCCTCAATACGTGGCAACTGACACACTATTCAAGTTACGCTAGTAACTTGTTCCCGGCCTACTTTTTGAATTTGCAATAAATTTTCAGAAAGTGATTTAGCACTTATACCCTTGTTTATTTAATTTAAGATATCTTCTATCAGTTTTTACAGCCATATCGTAAGGTACACAGTAATGCTTCTAACGACGAAAAACGCACATACTCATTTGTCTAAAATCTAAAACAAATAGTGGTAAAATAACTTCCCAAATTTAGAAAAATAAACAAAAACGAAGACATATAAAACGTTGAACGGAATAAGAGTTCATGAAACAATGCTTTTATCGAGTGACCTTTTTTCGAAGTTGCAATTACTGAACCAACAATGGTAAGAATTAAGGTGCTGCTTTTATCGACAAGCTGCACGTATCGAGGGTTGCTTTGATTGAGGTCGCAAGGTATTTTGACTTTACTGATTTGCTGGTGTTGCAGTTTCAATTTTTGTGTGTTTATTAAACATTTTTAATGAACATTAATTCCTCTCAAAGTAGACATTGACACACAATGCTAATGGGGTTGATTCATCACCCTACAAAGTCAATCAAACTACCCATACGGTCTCCACCGCACTTTCAAAATTCCCTCAAGGAGACATGACATTCGTGCTGCATGGCCTAACCGTCGACGTATCTATGTGTACCCCTTTCCATTTCGAAAAGCAACAGTAAGTCTCCTATCTTTTGCACCTCTTATCGCATCACGGCAATTTACTCCCACAACAGCACGTAAAATTATCACTTCAGTAGCTTGTTAACGATTTTATTGAGTTTTTTTTATGGTGGGTTAAAAGGCGATATATTGGCTTTGACACCAAGTTCGACCTTCCGTGCGCTATGACTATTTTCCACGTTGATCTGGCTTGATTAATACGACAAGAATTTGGGCACCACACTTAAAAAGCCGTGAATTTCGTCAACCTGTTTCAGTACATGAGATAACCACAATCTCGATTTGTCTGCGACAACATTCACGAAATAATCAGATACTTTTAACGAAGTTGTGTGGGCATTCCGTAGGTATTTCGGTGGGTTCAGAGAATTTAGTGGAAAAGATTGAACACATCGACGTGCACACTGCACTCCTTGCTGCATTTAGCTTATCAAAGGCATTGTGGTGGAATACAATGTGAATTCGCCTGTTATCAATTCTCCCAGTTTACTTGTCTGCGCTGCAACATCCTAGGGATGGAAGGTGACCAGACGTGCAAATAGAGCGTAGTAAAGTACACGGGTAAAATCATCCACCCACCAATTCCAGTACTCGTGTTGAACCCTCCACAGTTAACCTCACCGAACTCGGCTTATCGACTTTCTCTACAACGCCAGCTCTATGTTGTGATTGCATGTGTATTGTACAATTGAGGTCCAGGGCCTAGCTTCTCAGCAACCTTTCATCTTGTGTTCCCTCATGAGTGGAAGGGACGGGACCTACAGTTTGGTGTCGATTCCGAACGTCCAAGTTTGAGAAGCTTTTTCTAAACAGAAATACTCTTTAAGCATTGTCAGTGACTCGATAAAGGCGGGGCTCATACATTTTTTTTTGTTGCACAGAGCAGCGATCGAACCATCGACGCACATACCCACAACGCCACGGACCCTCACATAACACATTTATTTGGCATAAGTTTAATAAATAGGTCGCACTCGTTTGCCTTGTGAATTTTACCTGGCGATAGACCGACCTCATTTATTTTATTTTTGAAACTAACCAAAAGTGCTTCAACGAATGGCGGTTTATTTGACAGCTTTTCTCCACAAATTTTAAAATTGCGAATTCCATTTGGCCTTTTACAAATTTGAAAACTAGCTGGCACATTGCTGGCATTAATTGTTTCTGGTTTCAATATACTTTGATGCTTGATGATTTTTTTTCTCGAAACTATTTCCTCAATACGTGGCAACTGACACACTATTCAAGTTACGCTAGTAACTTGTTCCCGGCCTACTTTTTGAATTTGCAATAAATTTTCAGAAAGTGATTTAGCACTTATACCCTTGTTTATTTAATTTAAGATATCTTCTATCAGTTTTTACAGCCATATCGTAAGGTACACAGTAATGCTTCTAACGACGAAAAACGCACATACTCATTTGTCTAAAATCTAAAACAAATAGTGGTAAAATAACTTCCCAAATTTAGAAAAATAAACAAAAACGAAGACATATAAAACGTTGAACGGAATAAGAGTTCATGAAACAATGCTTTTATCGAGTGACCTTTTTTCGAAGTTGCAATTACTGAACCAACAATGGTAAGAATTAAGGTGCTGCTTTTATCGACAAGCTGCACGTATCGAGGGTTGCTTTGATTGAGGTCGCAAGGTATTTTGACTTTACTGATTTGCTGGTGTTGCAGTTTCAATTTTTGTGTGTTTATTAAACATTTTTAATGAACATTAATTCCTCTCAAAGTAGACATTGACACACAATGCTAATGGGGTTGATTCATCACCCTACAAAGTCAATCAAACTACCCATACGGTCTCCACCGCACTTTCAAAATTCCCTCAAGGAGACATGACATTCGTGCTGCATGGCCTAACCGTCGACGTATCTATGTGTACCCCTTTCCATTTCGAAAAGCAACAGTAAGTCTCCTATCTTTTGCACCTCTTATCGCATCACGGCAATTTACTCCCACAACAGCACGTAAAATTATCACTTCAGTAGCTTGTTAACGATTTTATTGAGTTTTTTTTATGGTGGGTTAAAAGGCGATATATTGGCTTTGACACCAAGTTCGACCTTCCGTGCGCTATGACTATTTTCCACGTTGATCTGGCTTGATTAATACGACAAGAATTTGGGCACCACACTTAAAAAGCCGTGAATTTCGTCAACCTGTTTCAGTACATGAGATAACCACAATCTCGATTTGTCTGCGACAACATTCACGAAATAATCAGATACTTTTAACGAAGTTGTGTGGGCATTCCGTAGGTATTTCGGTGAGTTCAGAGAATTTAGTGGAAAAGATTGAACACATCGACGTGCACACTGCACTCCTTGCTGCATTTAGCTTATCAAAGGCATTGTGGTGGAATACAATGTGAATTCGCCTGTTATCAATTCTCCCAGTTTACTTGTCTGCGCTGCAACATCCTAGGGATGGAAGGTGACCAGACGTGCAAATAGAGCGTAGTAAAGTACACGGGTAAAATCATCCACCCACCAATTCCAGTACTCGTGTTGAACCCTCCACAGTTAACCTCACCGAACTCGGCTTATCGACTTTCTCTACAACGCCAGCTCTATGTTGTGATTGCATGTGTATGTACATATATGGTGGAGAAAGCCTCTTGCATATGCTAAGCAGGTAACTCTTGAGGATATGTGCATCAACCCTCATCCTAAAATCAGAAGATCTAAGCTTTTTCTTGCAGTTTTGCAAAATTTAAATTACGAACAAAATTCAAGTATGCGCGACAGTGAGATTAAAGATGCAGACATTTTAAAATTTAACATTGGTCACGGTCTTTGGTCAGCTTTCTTTTGCAAATGAGTAGTTGGTTTTTGGAAACATGATTAATGAACAAGCTAGGAGCGGATTGGAACTGGGAAAACATTTAATCACCATGGCCTTCTTAACAACATATGAAATAAGAAATGGGTCAACAGTTCACATCGCAAAACTTGATTGTGGCCTCAGGCCTTCTACAAAGTACCTCAATCTTATTTATAAATAAATTAATATCCGAAACTCAATCAACGTTATTTTTCACAGCGACTGAATGTTGAATTTCATACAATTTGGGTATTGCTGTTCTGAATTCAAATTAACTACATTTTGTAATTTGTTGTCCAAAAACTGGGGGTTCATGCAGATAAACTTACTTAGTATGTTTTTGAGTGAACCAACGGCAATATTGCTGGTTTTTGCTCGATTTTTGCTTCAAGAAGACAATATCCGCCTATAGGTCGATGACGTGTATGACTAAGCAGTTACAGGAACACAGTAAGTGCTCTGTAGTTTCTTTGTCCGAGTTATACATTAGGCAGGTATCACCTGTAAAGCCTGTAAATAGCTCTGTTAAGAGAGGTTAGTTGGTAGGCACATTTTGGCTTGGCACCATGTCCCTGAGCCGATTATTTGTCCAGCTCTTAGCGGTAGTGACAGGTACGCCGCACAGTGGGTTGAGAGCGAAACAAATGTCTTTTGAAAAAGTCACATGTTGCTCTTTGAGTTTTAGTCTAAGTATTCTTAGACGACCAGGACTTAAAATTCCAAAGCATTTTTTAATATGTACATACTGCTAGGTGTAGAATACAAAATTTCCAACGCGAAGCTACGCTAATGTATGCTTTAGGCATTCAAATCACAACGTCAACTAATACTGGACAGTGAAAGAGTTTTGAAAAATGCTGTGACCGATCTAAAAGCTATAATAAGAGATACAAAACCAAATTCCCTTAAATTTTTGAAAAAAAAGTCCAGAACTTTTTTTCTAACCATGATTTTTTAACCAAATTTAAACTAAATACATATAATGTTAATTTCAATATATGAACTAAATTTCATTAAGATCCATTTCATAGTTCAAATTTTACAGACCTTATTCCGCTCTCCCATGGGGGTCCGTGGTGTTGTGGGTATGTTTGCGACCCTAACCTCGACGTCGTAAGTTTGATTCCTGCTCTGTGCGACGAAAACAATTTTCACGACCCCACCTCTTTAGAGTTACTGACAATGCTCGAAGAGTATTTCCTGTCTAGAGAAAGTTCTTCAAACAAAGCCGTTCGGATTCGGCATAAAACTGTGGGTCCCTTCCACTCGTGAGAGAACAATAGCACGCACAACACGAGTGGTTGCTGAGAAGCTAGGCCCTGGCCCCCTACGAGCTGTAGCGCCACCCATATTATTATTATTATTCCGCTCTTCCATACAAACCAGTCCACTGTGCACAGCTTCATGGTGGTTTCGTCTTATATGTAAGTCTGCTCATTCGTTTCCTATATAACCGATGTGACATGGTATCCAAAGGAAGTTAACCCTGTTTGTGTTGGCCAGCTAGTATAACAGTAGGTAGTCGCATACTAGCATCGTTGGGAGCTTTGGAGGGCTAGAAGAGCAACTTTGTTGTCAAAGAGTATACAGATGATTTTGTTAGTAATTGCTCTGTTTTCTTATCTGATGCAGAATACAATTGTGAATATCTTTGCTCGAAATGTGGAGTAGTCCCTGATTTCCTCATACTTCTTGTACACTGTCCAACTTTGTGAACCATATGTGAGCGTCGCAGTCGGACGTACAACTGTGATTCAGAGTCTTCCTATCAGCTTAGGGAGCATTTTCGGTCACAACAGATGGATAACATTTTCCTCTTACGTTTATTTGGTACCACAGATTCCTTCACCATTGGTCATATATTACAGATATTTAAAATTCGGCACTTGGGAAGAACTTTCCATTCAAATATGTGTCTGGAACAGGCTTGGGTGGATCGGAGAATGAGCAGATACTCGGTCCCTTTTCTGGCTAATCTCTGAGATCGAGCGCTCGTTTTAGAGGAGGGTTTAGTCATCCGCAAAGAATAACTGATCTACTTTTGGGTTCGGCATTTTTCCTTCAAGCAGATAATGAAGGACAAAAGGAAACAGCAATGTCTCCGGTGAGACATCTTACTCTTGTCGTTGCTTCCTCCTTCATTTCCACACAAATATGTACTTAAGTCTTTGGAACTATTTTTCTGAGCGCTACTCATATTAGAGATGTCTTTCAAACGCTATTTAAAAACCAACCAACACCATATTGCATTCCTTTCAGGAGTCGCTGTTTTTTTCATTATTATCCTTATAATTTGGATTGCCTCTGTTGTTGATTTACCTGTTATAAATGATGCGCATTTTATTGACGTTTAGAAATTCCGTCATAGTACACAGCAAATGTCAAAGTATTGTCAACTTCCGAAAATAATTGTTCAGCAATAGAAATTCCTATTCATACAAATACAGTTTGTTCATTGTAACTCTCACTGGGTAAAATGAAATCAGCTTAGAAAATAAACCAGATTACCACCACGGTCAATGTGTGGGTGATAAAAAAAATAATAGATTATGACCTTAAATTTAGTTTGAAAGGCGTTGATCTTTGCTTTCATGCAAGAAAAAAAAAAAAACCGAGCGACGTATAGTCACTTTAAGGTAACGATATTGAAAGCCACAAGTACAACAAAGAAAGAGTCTTACAACTATTTGCTTAATAGGAAGCATTGCCATTGAAGACCGGTTACCTGTGGCGCAGAAACAGCTTATCAGCAGCACAAAAAAAGAGGAAAGAAAAACCAGAGCGATCAAAAGAACAATAACAAACGCAAGCAAATCATTCCGTGTGCGAAGTCGTCTCTGTTGTTTATTTAATCCGTGATTTAATATGTTGTTCTGCTGATACACCACCACAAGTTGTCTTTAATTTCTAAAATAATAAATTCCTCTTGAATTGCAAGATCATTTAAAGAGTTTCTGTAAAGCTAGTGTTTGAAATGCACATATTTCGAGTTCAGGTAAACTTAGGCCAAAGATGCTCCTAAAGCGTTGGCTGTCTCAACTTAAAATAAAAAATCATGGAACCGGTGTACGAATAAGCAGACACAACGAAGAGAAGAATGAGACTGAAATCTGATCGCAATTGTGTCGTTCTTAGAGACCAACGGATTTCCGTTGGCATCGATCGTGAATCTGCGGTTGATCGTAGAGGTAATGAACGATCTGAGACCATTTTTCTCTTTTTGTTGCAGTTTCTGCTGGTATAGGATGTTTAAGAATAGATTCTGCTGGGTTTCACGTGCATATTTGAAAGATTGTCTCGCCAGCAAGATTCCCACGAGTTACTGCAAATGGTTCAAATCATGGAAGTTGATCACCCTTGAAAGCAGCAAACCTTTGTAATTTGAGAGTGGGTACGTAGAAGTGGTGACAGTGCAGTGTACTATGTTGGCCTTCATTTTCTTAGGTGGCTGCGTGGAGTTGTTCCGAAATAATTAGGGCCTACAGCGATAAGTCGCTTTAACATGATTTCTCGTCAGTTGACTTCGGTTTCATGTGCTAAACTCGATTGTCATATATTGTAGTAGAAAATTTCAAAAAAATATCCACCGGCCAAAAATGTAATACTCTGTTAGTGGCGTTAGTGCGAGAACTTCCAGCATTAAGATTCATTACTAGAACTTAGGCTCTCTTACTTTTACTTTGTCGAGTCACTGAAGTTGTCCTACTTCCGGTGTACGCAACACACTAAAAGCGTGTCTCCCAATTTCCTTTGTCCAATTGGCACACAGCTGTTGCACTGCATTTTCACGAACTAAACCGTGATTAAAATTGCGAACGCGTTATTATTTTTTATTATCCACAAACAAACTACTTCTCACTGACTTTGTTATTCTCTTTAGCGCCAATGTTTTTATTATGCTCGACACTCAGAGGTCGAAGAGTCCGCAAAGTTACAATACACTTAAAATAAAGTGATTGCATTAAGTCCGGTCACTACCGTCTATCCACATGGACTTTGCCGTCGATGTGTCTTATGAAGG
Source organism: Eristalis arbustorum (assembly GCA_916610145.1). Taxonomy (NCBI): domain Eukaryota; kingdom Metazoa; phylum Arthropoda; class Insecta; order Diptera; family Syrphidae; genus Eristalis; species Eristalis arbustorum. The sequence goes on along the minus strand of OU744316.1, from coordinate 97,838,761 downwards.
AGCCTCAATGATACTCTACAGTCCTCATACTCCTGTGACCTACTAATGAATAAGTGAGGAAAGGAAATCATGGTGATGAGCATAACCGCACATTATAATATCATTGTTATTATCATTTCCATAAAGCATTTTTCTATGGCAATGAACTAGAGGAGCGATTAAGTGACACCTCCCTTGGGTGTTGTGCTGGTTGGTGAATTTTCACGTTGGTGGCATTCTCAAAAGGGGGGAGAGGCTTTGATTGTTATGTCCTTGACCACACATTGAGTGAGTGAGTTAATATGCACGCACACAACGTGCATACATGAACTCATTCATATTTTAGGGTATTGTTTGGTAGAATGAAAAGTGCTGACATCTGACATACTTCAATCAAAAGACAGAAGCATGACGCGAAGCGTGGGAGCCAAGGACGTTTCGTAACAGATTAAACACGCAACGTCGCTTTGTTATTATCTTTTTTTTGTTTTTGCAAACTTGATAAAAGTTGGTTTGGCCTTACAAAGTTAGTCGGCAAACGATTGATGAATGTCGCCGACAGTGTAAAGAGATGTCGAACTGACAGCTGAAACAAATTCGGGCCGAGCATGGGTGGGCCATTTAGCGTAGAGATGAGAATGTGGTTGCATAATGTGTAGGCATTATTCATATCGTTTTTCTTCGAAAATGAGGTTGGAAACAAAGTTTTGGTTAACGGTGGGGATTACAGACTGACTACTGTTTTTTTCTGATGTTTGGGACATGGATTCGGATGACCTCTGGTCCCACAAAGCCTATGCAACAATCGATCTTTTGCGTAACAAATTGCCAAATCGTGTTATAACTCTTCATGGCGATGCCAATTGACCGCCTCCGACCAGCGACTTGACTCCTTTGGACTTTTTTTGTGGCGAACTATACCAACAATACGGAAACGATTCAAGCACTTAAGGCCAATATTAGCGAAACAATCCGTGAGCTACAGCCCGAAACCATGAAGAAAATCTTGAATAATTGTGCTGATAGAATGTGCTACTGCGAAGCCATCTGGGGCAGCCGCATGAACGACGCTGTTGTTCATAATTAATGCGAATGATTTCTCTTACTAATAAAGCCGGAATACATACATAAACAAAAAATGTTTATTGTGTATTACATTTAAAAAAAATAAACTTGTATTTGGCCCGCCCTGTGTCTTTCCATTTGCTGTCAAATCAAGTCCTTATTCCCTGTCACTGTGAATAGTGCATTTTGGACTTGGTTCAATCATCTCGTCCTGGGTCTGCCAAGTGGTCGCCATCCTGGTGAAGTCACATTTAAAGCACGCGTCGGAAGTGGTACATTCGTGCCACGTGCATAGAAGCATAGCCCTTTCTGTTCGAAGAAGCTTCTACTCAACATTGAGTTCCTCGCGTACTGACGTGTTCTTATCTTATTACGGTGAGTAAATGAGCTTGCAATCTTAATCTTGTTTCTTCCGGCCATTGCCCAATTTTTTTCTGAGTTTGCATAAAAACTTCTTATTTGTGTAACCAAACTTCGCCTTTTATTCCCCCTAACGTGGAATATGGCGTATCTGAGATTCACTTCCTTCACTCGATTCACGTTCACTTGCCATATGGATCGTGGAAAACGGTGGGCAGACTACCTTACTGATGAATATTTCAAACTCGCAAAACAGATGTGTTGTGATAAGTGACAGCAATTAATGCTGGAAAAAATCTCAAATTTAAATTAAGAAGGCCAAAAACGTAGGTGAAATAAGAAAAATGAGATAGTATAGTCTCATACTTCAATGCATTTGATTATGAGAACGAAGTAGCTTCTAACAGAAAAAGTCGAACTTCAAGTTTATAAAACTCAAAACTATATTCACTATATTAAGTGGCATTAATTTTTTCAGATTTGTTAAAACATACGGCAGCATTTTCATATCGTATCAAAACGCATTCACCTTACCGACAAGTGAACAATTCACTTCACGCTCACGATAGGGTTCGTTATTTTATAGATTTTCCAAACTGTTTCAGAACTGACCCAACTTGGTTAATCTTACAGAAAAACTAAGCATACTCCCTCCATCACTTGTAGCGTCTCTCAAAGCCAAGCCATGGCGATCAAGAAAGCTCTACGATGGCTTTCTACGAACTCGGTACAATAGATATATATATATAAATATATGCTTTTTTCGGATGACGACGGAACATCCATGAATATCGCTTCTGTAAAGAATCTACTAAAGAAGCTGGTCACGCTTGCTCTAGCGTAGATGCCGAACTTGTACAGGATGCCTAATGACAAAACTACTCTGACCTACACTATCCCCAAAAGAGCACTTATAATGTTCAATATGAGCAGGCCTAATCTTAGAACACTCATTGGTGTTATAACAAGACTCCATTGGTACTCACGGGTCTATGATAGACTTCCCGTAATGCCTTCCGTAGAAACTGCAGAGATGCGGGTGCAACTGTAGTCCTGTCTCATCCCGCAGGTACAAGCTTCTGGCAACCTATTACTTCAACCAGAACTAAGCAACGTAACGTCGGTCATATTCTCCACTTTATCAAAAACACAAACTGGGTTGCGGTACGCTGGCCTAAGTGTGGCTGCGGTCCTCTCGTATCAGCAGTCAGCCACTTCAACCTAACTTAACCCTCCATCACTCGTTAAAGAAAAACTTCACATGCTTCAATGGAATTCCACTTAAAATTTCAAATATTGACACATTTGTCTTTCTTATATTTTTCTCACAGAGAGGATTTCTTTCAGTATTCGAGTCTTGCGTCGCTAGTTAGACATGTAGCGCTGTCTTGTTGGAACCACATTTGGGACATATCGATGTTGTCGAGCTTAGGCCACAGAAAGTCGGTTATCGCTCTATACCAGAGGCCATGAAAAATAAGGATGTTTTCTTTCCAACTTGGAAGGAAACAAGTGAACTATGGTCTTCTGGCATCCAGAGAAAGTCAGAAGAATATTGTAAATACAAGTGAAAATGACAGAACTAGCTGTGCTATGTAATTAACATAAATAAGTTATTTAAAACAAAAATAGAACTAAAAACCTTAAGGCGTTTGAAATCAAATAAATTAAACGTTCATCAGAGGAGAGGTAGAGGCAATCATTTTTGTGCACAGTTCCCTTGCTCAGAGGAGAGGTAGAGACAATCATTTTTGTGCACAATTCCCTTTGTTCATTCTGAAAGTTGACATTTAACCAGCTACATCGTGGTGTGCGTTGCTCCTTCTGATGGCGATGTAAAAGCGGACTTCCCACACGAGTCGGAGAGTAAGTTCACATGCACTACTTGTATCGAAGCGAATGTTTGTCAAAATTCCATGCGGGCGAAATCGTCTGGAATGGACGCACTCGTAGGGTCCATAATGAAACGTTTACTCCCAATGTAACACAGCTGGCTTAAATAGGTCTAAATGCAATTGACGGTAAAGGACAGTGTATGCTGGCGATGAATCGGTAAGCATCAACCAAATACGACTCAAATGCCGCAAGTACCGATTTCAGTGTGTCATAAACTTCAACTACGTTAGAGGACTTATGTTCTCTTTGGGTCTGCAATAATCTCAAACTAATCACTGGAGTTGGTAGACTTTTGTCCAATGACCAAATCAGTCACAGAAAACTAACGAAGCACAATCGCTTTTGTTTCCATGATCTGCAGTACTGACTCCTTCTTCATCGTTGGCGCTTGGGGTGGTCTATGTCCATGTTCGCATTCGTGCACCAACTACTCGTGTTGTGCGTGCTATTCTTCTTCAACTAGTGTAGGCGACACAGTTCTCTGCAAACTTCAAACGACGATGTTTGAGAAACCAGTTTGTGGCAGTTACATTATCGGAGTATTGCCGATTCCATGAAGTGAAAGTTATTGTATCCGTGATTGAATCATGGACCTTACTTAAGATGTGGGTTTATGGTAAAATATTCCAGAAGGAAGACTACATCGTAAATGGAATCGCAAATCACATCATGTGACCAACTGTCAGAGTTACATTAACTACCGTATTTAGGAGCTCACAAGTTGAAAGTCTTCCTTCACAACTTGCCGTGCAATGCAAAAGAAACAAGCAAAGTATCATTCTATCAGCGAAGACATGTTTGAAGGACGATGCGTAACGAATCTGCTTGAAGAGGCATGCTGATTAAGGTCGAGGTTTACTCTCGTATGTAACGTCACGTAAGACTGGTGAAATTACTTTTTCACTTCTTCCCAACCTGCATCTGTGTCATAAACTTCAATAGCAAAAATGTAATTCTTTTAACAAGAATTTTAATTATGCGAAACGAGTTCAGTACAGAAGTTCATTCCTAAATTACGAATCAATTTCCACCTCGTTTTACGGTGCATACAACTGAATGGTGGGGATGTTGCTACTAGACGGTGGCATCATTATTCACTACTTAATCAAGTCGCTGTGTAATTAAAAGCCTCGTAGTAATTGCGTAGTGAGTGTTGAATTTACTAATGGTTTGTGTTTAGGTTTTTCTCTTCTTTTTTTAATGCGAAAATTCTTGTTAACCATTTCATTTGCTGCGACACATGGAAGAATAAATTACACAGCAGGTTTTGATTGTTTACGAGGATTGTGATGAAGTTTAGAAATGGGATAAGAGATCTCGTGTTGGAACAAACACATTGTTTGGCATTTGTTTATTAGGACGTTGACTTGTTGAGTTATTTTTTCATTTCGTTCGTTTGGATTGTAATCAAATGTTTCCTTTTGGCTTTAAGTAATTAAGCTCAGTGAACGTAGGCACACGCATTTGTAGGAATGTGTGTACAGTGGCGAATTTAAAGGGCAAGGGAATTTATGACACATTTTTATACTCTTCTATTTCCGTTGTTGCATTTATACAATGATCTTTGGCTTATTAGAACAAGAACAAGAGCAAGGACTTCCACACCAGTTTCTTAGTTGGTTCACGATTTTGTGAAAAGAAATATTTGTGTATTCAGTGTGTATTGTACTCCATTACTGAGCTGAGAAAACAAGGGCCAAGTTGTTGCAAGAAGCATTTTTCAATTGACGTAAACTCAATCATCTTGTTGGAAGAAACTAGGTCAAGCCTGCTGCTCAGTTCGAAAGAGGGCTATAATTACCCGTTGCCACTTGTAATTATAGGTTTCATATATGTCATTCAGTCAATTACAAAGACTTAATTGTGAAATGGATGGGAATTACAAAAAATTGGTTGTTGGAGGCTTTAGCATTGTTTGAGCGTGAGCACAGTCTTTTTGCGACTTTTTTATTTAATTCAGACAGAGATTGATGAAAAACTAAACAGAGATCAGGATATTAGTAAAAAAAATGATCCACTCTGCGACACTTCAGCGATTATGTCAAGAAAAAATTGTTTTATTGGAGCGAGTACATCGTGAATGCATACACAAATATTGACTGTTAGTCATGGTTTATGGCATGGCGGCATCATTGGACCTTGTGCAATGAGAACCTCTCCAACTTCAAGTTTTGAAGGGCTATTAAGCCTACCTCATCTACTTATTGCTTTCCAAGCACAGGCTGCGAGGCAAGCAACAGAACCTTCAAGTAGGCGATCTAACAGGATACCTAGAGATTCTAAGAAAGGTTGATCATGGTAATGAACTAACTGACACCAGTGAGCTCATTTTTGGAGTCACATTGCCGTCAGTAATCTCCGGTAAACATCGATGTTAACCGACAAATTATGTACGACTAGACTTCGACAACATCGGAGACATAATGTAGCCTTAAAATTAAGTCTCAAATTCAAAAACAAACGCGATATTCGATTGCAGTGCATTAACCTTAACAAGAATTTAAACAATCTTCGTTGCATGATCAATACATGAACAATCGGCGAATTAGCGTATGCATTGAAAATATTTATTGCGTTTCGTATTTACAATAAAAATGAACCATATCGAACGAACATTTTACAGCACACTATACACACGGATGCGATAGTGTTGTTTTTGTTTTCCAATGAGTAACATGAAGTCAGTGATGCAGTATTTAATATGAGAGGCAATTCCAAGTTAAATGACTTTAGGGCTAGTCAACTAAATTTTTATTGGAATTTAATGCATACGATAAATATTTGTATGTATGTGATGTGTAATTAATTGAGGGAGGCATATATGTAAACTGAATTTTCCATAACAAACATTATTCATTTATTCAATGTTGGAAACCGAACTCAAATTTAAAACGAAAGCACTGACGTTTGAAATACCCCTTTTTTAAATGCACAGGGTGGTGATAGACGTGATTGATAAAGCATTTTTTATTATTTCTTAAGATAGAAGCTAAATTTCACAATGGCCATTAAAAAAATATCGAACTCTTTTTGAAATGACGGAACTTAAAATATACATACACATATGTGTGTACAGAAAGTAATTATGTCCTATTAGGTACATTAGATGGTGCTTTCTCTTCTTAACATAAAGTTTGAATGGTTTCTTTTTACGTCACATTGAACGTTTAAGTTTTTGGACTGTCAAACAATCCGTAATAGAGTGTGATCCCCAAACTTAAACCAACTAAATTTGAGGGGTCTCTGGTATTCTGTGTGTCCTTAGGTCTGGGGGACATAGCCAGTAAAACGTTTCAATGTTAAGAATAAATATTCATTTCTAGGTCTACGTCTGCCTGCCTTCCAATACGTATGAATAGGTCTTGAGTCCGTATTGACTTGGTTGTACCGGAGGTTCCTTTTTCCTGGAGTCTCGGACCCTCTTATGCGGTCCCTCGTTGTGCAGTACAGTCGACTGATTTTTGCGGAAGACACCCACTTCATGTTATAACTGGTAGAAATTTAAGTTTCCTCTTCAATTCATCTTTCCCGCAGACGGGACCGTATGTCAGACGTATAATATTATTCTCGAAAGTACCAAGAATCAGCTCTGCTGCTTATAGCTATCGTCCAGGTTTCGGCTCTGTGCAACTGGACTGCAAAATAAGTGTTTCGTTAAGCAGTTGTTTCCAAACCAAAGTAGTAGCGGTTGCCAAGGCCGATTCCACTTTGGATCTGAACTAAGATGTCGTTTGTTAACGGAGGAAAACAAACTCCTTTGCCACTTCAAAATTTTTGGTGTTGGTCGCAACGTTTTATCCCACGTAATGTATGACAAAGATATTCTTGCTTGACAGCTTTTTCTCATTAATCTTAAAACCAACTCGTTCTCCATGTTCTTCAATTGGTGTGAAATCTTTCACTACCGCATAAAATTTCAGTTCCCATCAACGTCAATAAAATAAATGGATGCTGGATGATCAGTTCAATTATTGATGTTTAATTGAAATACAATTGAATACAGGATGTCCCGAAATTAATGTTCGATTTGAATTTAGCAGACATTATAGTTTTTTAGTCCTCAGATTGTTATTTATTTTCTTCGATCATAAAGAACATCGATCTTTTGGGTGAATTTTCTGAATACATTAAAAGCCCTATAATTGCAAATTCTTTAATTCAGAAAATTCGCTTTTTGGGCATAAAACATTTCCGAATAAAAGAGATTTTTCGGAATAAATAAGCTTCGGATTTCAAATTAAATTAAATGAAGAAGTAGCAAATAGCTACGAAAATTTACAAGTTGTCCTCGTTCTTGCATTTTTCCATCAAAAAGAACGCGCTTTAGTGCATTCAAAAAATCTCCCATTAATTCGGAAAATTCGTTTATTTGAAATTTACTTCGCCCCCAACCATTCCGAGCTTTTACTGCATTTGAATTTCGTTGCTGCAGAGTTTAGTTTCCTCCTGTAAGGGTAGTTCTGCGCTTGTTGGCATAGATCCTTTACTTCAAATAATCTTATAAAAACATGAGAATTATTCTGATCACTGAAAGGAGAGAGTAATCGACTAGGAAATGTCGCACGCAGTAATGGTATCTTCTTCTTTGCTCCGCGCTAGAGTCCGGGGTGGACCTGGGCCTCAACCAACATGCCCCTCCAGCCAGCACGATCTTTCGCCAGCTGCCACCAGTTGCGCACACCAAGTTGGTTGAGGTCCTTTTCCACCCGTGTGTGCCATCTAGTGCGAGGACGTCCTTTGTTGCACTGTCCCAATGCCTCGGTGTTGAAGACTCTTCGGGCCGGAGCTGTGGTGTCCATGGTAATGGTATCTAGCACCAGTAAAAATCATTGCTTGACCAGCTTCATTTTCGAAAAAGTATGGCCAACAACGAAAACACGTTCTTATAGAAAGAGCCTCACCATTTTGCACTAAACCTAAATTATCAGCTGTCAAATTTATGTTCACTGTTGCCAACAATATAGAGTCCAACTCGCTACTTAATTTTGTGTCAAACTTAATAAATAAATGTTACCAACTGGTGTTCAAAGCTACAGAAATGTGGCATGGACTAATCGTCCTTGGAACGTTAAGTACTTTGAGCAGTGTTTGGTGGAACAGACACATCTCAAATGAAGTGAACATGTTTGTTGAAATCATTCAAATTTGACAGAATTTGGAAAGAAAAACGATGACTATATTTTCGATTCTATTGTGTTCTTCATTTTAACAGCTACTGTATGCAGTCGTTTAGATCGAAAGAAATTGTATTCCTTTTTCAAGTAGCAATCGGCGAACCAGTTTGTACGTAATGAGCACAGTATATGTTAGTTCTGCATAGATTTAAATAAATTGTGGGCAATATTTGTGAATACTTTCATGGGAGATACCTATGGTGCTGTAAAAGATAAGGCAATTACCTCTATAATTGCAGAAGTTCACAAACGTGATAACACACTGCAATGATAATAGAATTGAATTTTCATATCATATTCTGACTTCGTTTTTCTTTTTTTTTTCTTTTTGCCAATACATACTCTTTTGCCTATCTTTTTTGAGAATCGTATTGAAACACTTGAGCTATCTTGTCTTGTCTTCCTCTTGGCTGTGTACATACCTATGTACGTATAAATGTGAATATAAGGAAACGTACAGCTGTGCACAACAACACAAGAGGGTTAGAGTCTGTCTTTTTTTGTTAAGAAGTTGAATTCATTGTTAAAACTCACGTTTTTTCAGCGTTCTTATTTGTGTTCTAAGTACTATTTGGATTCCATTGTTTGGTTCACGCTATAATGCGAGTTAAGATTTCGTAGAAAACTAATACCAATGAGGGTTGGTATGCGAGTGTGCGTTTATGTACATATAAACACCTTTCTTTTAGGGTGCAACAAACACATGGAATCGTTGATACTTTGAAAGCTTCAACCGAGAATCTAAATATATGTGTAAGAGAACATAATCGAATAATCCAATTAAGAAGGAAGACACTTGTATGGGTTCACTTTTCCTACAAATCGCATGGCACTTCGATGTTAACGTAAACTGATTCCATTTTCAGTTGCATTGAATTTTTAATGAAACCCCCCAATTTGAATAGTGGTCACAATGTTATTGATACATAAGTACAAGTGCATGGGTAGAGCTTTATGTAAAATGCACGCATTGAAACAGACAGTGAATACGTTCTCAAAAACCGAATGAAAATCCAAGCTGAACAATAAACTCCAACAAACACAAGTTTTATCATCTCGTTGCTTTGCGGTGTCAATAGCATTGTTGACATAATCATATACCACATGTTATAGGGGCCAAGGGCTAAAGATCGAAACGGAAAGACAAAAAGAAAGGCAAACAATGATGCGAATTTAAAGATTAAGTGGAAAGAATGGAAGAGTCTAATACTTGAGGACTTCTTTGTGTAGTTTCTCTTTTGAAAATGTGTATGTTTTCAACTGTTGGGAGTCTTCCCACTGGTAGTTTTTTTGTTTTTTTTTTTCTTTTAATGTACGTACGTATGTAATATATTGTGCAACCACCAAGTTAACACCTACGAAACAGTGAAACAGTTTTGCAAGAGTGCTAAAGAACGTGCAGCTTTCAGTCATATGACTGCCATATGCCTTTAGATTCAATTCATTATGTTGGTTCTGTTTTTTTCAATGCTTTTTTTTGAAAATCCTCTCTAACCGGTAGTATTACTGAAACCTTTAAAGGGTATGAATGGTTAGTTGGCATTCGTGTGTCACATGTGTTTCACTGAACAATGAAAAAAGAGTCACAAGAACGCATTAATTTACCAAGTGTTTGAATAATATTGTAAGTGCTCGTACAGTGAAATTATTCCTTTTAAGGCGCATTTCATTTCGGGATGAAATACATCCATCCTCCCCCGACTGTGTGGCAAAGAACAAAGTTTTTTACGGACATATTTATTATTATGTGCACTCAGTCCGAAAAAGTTTTCGTTCCAAATTACTTTTTGAAAATATTCAATTTTCGTGATGACAAAAATAATCCAAATAATAAACCTCCTCCCGCATATTTTGACTACAAAAATAAGAAAAATAAAACAAATCTCTTCTAACGAATTAGTGTCAAAATACTCAACACAGTTCCCGATGATTGCAGACGTGTAGGGTGTACACACGTTCACACAGAGCTGTTTGAATGACACGTCGTGTTTTCTTTACTTATCAAAGTGAGATGGATGTTTTGAGAAATCGTGGCCCATTTCAAACAAATTAATTTATGCAGTTTCAATTTTTGAGAACTTATTGCTATAAGTACACAGGCCACTTAAATATTTTCCGCACCAGATGCAACCGCACGTATACCGCCACCCATACCAAATCGTATATTTCCGTCGTGTTCTTCATAGCCGGAACGAAAATCCGTTCTAGCAATTTTTGGTTTTGCTTGGCACGACGATACGTGTAGGGCGATTTAAATTTGGATTTTTATCAGTTTCAATTTTCGTATTGAGGGAAAATGTTTTTAGAACACGAAGAGCGGAATACATATATTTGTGCATTTACTTATTTGAAGAAGAAAAAAAGATGCTTCTCTGCACATCGACAGACACGAAATTCCTCCACTTGTGATATGTTAATTGGCAAATGTGTAATGGAGAACAAACTAGATGACCTGAATTGAGCGAATTCGCACGTGCATGTTAAATTATTTTTTTCCGATTTGGAATGTTTATAATTGCAAATGATTGTCTGACTGTAATTTGTTTGCCTATTCAGTGGTGCATAAGTGAAATATAAAATAACCACCAGGAGAGTAAAAAACAATGCATAGCGTTTATAAGCGAACTCCTGACACCCGAGTGTCCTGAAATGAACTGCGGTGCTGCTTATTACGTTCCAGTCCAGTTTTTGATGATTTGTTGTACGGCGTTATTCTGATCAAATCTTATTTGGCAGTACTTATGAAAAGCGACCATTGAAAATCTGCATACTTTTTTACCCATATTTTAGGGACATTTACTGAAAGGCTGGTAGCAAAGCTATTTTCATTAGCATCTATGTTGTTTTTCGTAGTTTTCATTTCAATTCCCAAATAAACGTGGTACATATTAAATGGATCCTTAAATCAAATTGCCCGTATCTTAATGTAACCTGCATCGATGTGTAATCGAACAACAATCATCGATTAGGACGTCAATGTGTAAAATTGCCCCACAATAACGACCACATCAATAAGTTACCTAACATCTAAATGCACACAATCAATCAAATGAAGAAAATACCGTCAGAAAACCTGGTGTATCCGACTTTTTTTCCTATATCCCTCCTGTACATTACCCCAACCACGGATGCACAAAAAAACAGCCATGACGTGACAAGACACAACAGTGGCCAGTGCAATCAGTGAAAAAAGAACCCCCTCTCTCACAACGGAACTAAAGAAGAAACACAAAAATGGTGTGTGCTACTTCCTACTTCCTGTTACACATTTGCTTCTGAAATTAGTTCCACCAAATACGGCTGCCAAGAGCTAGGATATTACCCATAAAAATCAATGAATTATCTGGGAAAGTTTTAAAACGGAAACGGGGGAGTTGCACATACAGTCGACAGACAAAATATTCGTACATTAAATTTTCACCATTATTTTGATGAAAATTTCCGTTTTTCGATTATTTTTTGGGGATTTTCTTTTCGGTTATTCCATGTGATTGAATAGTATGATATTGTTTTTTCTATAAAATGAATGCACAACCGTAATAGTTTCTGTTTAAAGCAACTGGGTTCTTTGGCGGATCGTTCCCCTTTCACACAGCAAGGTTCATTGGTTTTAGGTGTACAGTGAGCTCTCTCTTAAGTGAACAGCCGGAGTTCTTATCCACTTAAAAGAGTTAAGCGGTAAAAAAAAAAAAAAACTAAATTGTCATCATATATTCACTTAATTGATTCAGTATTTCATATTCATATTAAATAGCATGTAACTATTGTATGTACAGACGAATCCGCTTATTTGAAACTCCTTTAATTGAAAAACACGCTTATATGATAAACTTAATCTACCCGTGAAAATTCATCATTTAAGCATCGGCTTGGGATCTTAATTGTGGGTTTCTTCGTTAAGACGATAGCGGGACAGACGCAGATGTGGTGTTGGGTTATCCTCGCATCTTCTACAAAAGTCGTTGGAGAAAAGGAGAAAAACATAGTCCTTTTGCGTGAAGACCTAATAGGCAGTGTCATGTGATTATTCTATTAATCAGCGTGCTTGGCGAGTTCGTCAAGTCTACGGTTTCCCAAAATGTCTCTGTGGCCTGGCACACATCACAAGCAAATTTTGACCTGCACGGATATCTCGTCAAAAGATGCGAGTCAGTAGAATACTAATTTTTGGCTTATAGAACGGACATTTTTCGCTGAGCGTCATTACTTTCGCTTGGAAGACGCTGCAGTGATCAGGGAAATGAACAATTTTGTTCAAGTTTACACGCACTGAGAAAACTTCGCTTCCTACGTCATTTGATCCATCTGTGTTGAAGTGGCTTCAACAAACGGTATGTAGCTGCCGTAACTCAGGTCTCTGTCCTATATCAGAGTTTCGAAGTTGCTTTCTTGGAATTGTTTAGTTGAATCGTGGTAAGATTTTGTTCGTTTAGGGTTTTCGCGGGTCCATAGGTGTAACCACAGCATTCAGAGCAAGCCTTTAGACGATCTGCGCAGTTGGTTGGCTGTTTGCTCTCTCTATCCAAGAGGGTGAGGTTCTGGAAAATTTCAACTCTATTGATGCAGATGCAAGCTTGTCTCTGTACCTTCCTTTGTTTTTTTAAGTGATCCGATGGTTTTCATGCACATGCATTAAATTTGCGTGGGTAAAGATGAAGACCCTGTGAACCCCTTAAGACGACATTTTCATTTGATAACAGTGATCTACTGCCTAGACTCTTTGTAGACATTAATGCGCTCAATACCAAACAAATGCCGATAAGAATGATGTAATATACAGAGAAAATCTGATCCACTTTATTTGTAGTTTCCGCAGACTAGATAGACCCTTTGCTTGAGTCTAGACTACTCGGCTTGACATAATGACTATTTAATGGTTTTCTTAAAGACGACGGAATGGTTGCAGTAGACGCGGCAACATAACAGATATATCAATACAGCACACAGTGCCAACTTGTCTTTTTTCGATATCTTATCTTATCTTACATTCCACAGTATTCTTCGGAACTTTAGAAAGGTTTTTCACTTCTGAACGGATGTTTGTTTTGTGGTCTGTCAGAGCTTGTGGCCATGAACTGCATTCTTTAGAATATCGATTGTTAATAGAAGCACATGTTCCCCAGTTCATGTTCGTCAAAGTGAGAAAAAATGCATTGATCATGGCTATGGATGTAGGGTTTGACCCGACCCTCATTCGTAAAATTGGTTTCACAGCCTGCAGGGGAAACAGCGTTGTGCACTTTGAGTGGATTCTTCTTCGTCCATTACTCACTGATGTTCGCAAATTTCTGTTTGTTCATGTATTCTCAATTGTGACAATAGGCCTCGTTATTCATGATGACTGGTTGTTGAGACAACAGCGCTTTATTAAGGAATATAGGTTATTTACGCAAATCCCAATTCTATTTGCTTTATAAATGTCTTTTATGAAACCGACAACACTTTCCGACGGAGTGATTAGTGTATGACTAACCTTTACTTTCTCATTTGAACTGGCGATTGTTAAAATAATCAATGGTTTTTTTTTCATTTATTCTCTGATTTTATAGAAAAACTACATAAGATAGCATGTATGTACATAGGTACACACCTGCAGTATCACTGACCGATGAAATTGTAGAGCACGTGCCCGTATTTTAAATAAATGCCAGTAAAAGCGGTCTTCTACAAAATGTCAAATTAGTGTTCATGTCTGAAGTAATACAAAAATTAATTGCAGATGAACATTTTGAGGATGATTTTAAAATAAATGCGAAATGATGAGAATCATTAATCAAATATAAATAGAAATGCTGCAGTGGCCTCTCCAAAATAAATATGTAATATTATATGCACTTTTGAAATTTATTTATTTTTAAACACGAAAACTAAAAGTGCACCTGTCATTAGGGAATATTTCAACTTAGAATTCATCTTTGAAACATATTCAAATAAATAACTCTTAACTGTACTGATTTGTTTCTATTTTGTTTACTTGCAGGTATGTATTACTTAACCAACAATTAATTAAATATGGACACGTTGGCATACACTTTAACTTGGTGAGAAGATATAATGAATCCTAGTCAGTCTGTATGAATGTGTGAATGTGGTATCTTCACGTGGTTAAATGTACTTTAATTGTTTACATTTTTTAAAAGAGCAGCTGGCTTCAACAGCGTCGTCACACTCCACAATTTGCAGCGACGATTTGCTTGACGACTAATTTGTGCTTAGGTTTCAGACACAAATAATGTTGGCAGACTTTAGTTCTGAGAGAATCTTTGAAGTGTTTAAATGTATGGCGCAAGTTCTGCCATGAGTATTGTTCGTCAAAAAAGCTAATTCTTCGTGAATGTTTTTGTACAAAATTCAAAAAAATCAAGTCATCGTAAATATTCCCTATTTAATGTTATTTTACATTCCGCTGATGAATCGCAATCACAAAATTTAACCACGAACTGTACGGGCTGTACACGGCATGCACCTAGTTAAGCGTCTTCGGATCCAACGCTTAGGTTTTGGCCAGGTCATGTAGAGCGGATGGACACCACAGCTCCGGCCCGAAGAGTCTTCGATACCGAGCCATTGGGACACCGCAACAGAAGAAGGCCTCGCACTAGATGGCGCACACACGTGGAAAAGGACCTCAACCAACTTGGTGTGCGCAGCTGGCGAAAGATTGTGCTGCCTGGAGAGGCATGTCGGTTGAGGGCCAGGTCCTGCCCGGACTGTAGCGCCAATCAAAGAAGATGAATCCCAATCAGAAATAAAAATATATACTGAAGGTTTGTTTACACCTAAACTACCTGTCAGCCAGTCAAGTTGAAAAGTCAAAATGTTTTGTCTACCGCACTACAAGTCTGCGGTTTGGTTGTAATAAGCGTTCACATTGACGATTTGCCTCACAAACCACGGTTGTCGAACAGATTGTTGAGTGTGAACGCCGCTAGTGGAAGTAATTGTCTACTCTGAGAAACGGCCCTACAGAAATTAGTCCAAGTGGACTCTGTTATCTGTATGGCATGTCGCACATCATGTCAATGTAAAAGAAGGTTGTCAACAATCAACGACATTCATAACCATAATATTCTAGAAAAAAAGTTCCAGGATGGCAATGGAATGCAAAGTTTATACATGACATTGCACAGTCATTGGATCTAGATATTAGACTAGGAGGACGTAGCCAGTTTATAACAAAGCAGTACCAAAGTAGCTTATAAAGAGACGCCTGTACATATTGCACGAATAAAAACAAAAAATAAGAAATCATGCAACTTGATTCATTACCGACCAATAATTGCTGGAGCTTAACAACAGAATAACCATAAACGAATTAGTGCATTTTCAATACAATAAGTATTCTTGACAATGAACGATTGAAAGCACATATCAGATAATTCATGTTTGATAAGTACACCACAACAGCTGTACTCCACAAAAGCACTTCAAAACTTATACCGACTGTTGCTTTAAAGTTTCTATTATAGTTGCCATCATAATTTTTCAATGTTCTGCAATCCTTGTTGGTAGATCCTTGAGATAAGACATCGACTCTTGATATTTACGTTAGCAAGTTACAAACGAATGTACTCGTTACTTTGCCATTAACTGTTAACTAAAATACGAGAACCTTTTATAGAAGGTCAAGTGAAATAGTTTAGAGCATTTAAGTCCCACTCATATGAGTGGAGAACTGCGAGCGCGAACTTTCAAAAACAACCCTTTCCCAGGAAATGTAGGCAAAAAGTTTTGCTTCTGGTATTTGACTATTTGACTGACTATCGACAAAAAATTCAACAAAAGTTACTATACCTATTTTAATTATTTCTTTTAAAGTTTAAATTAATTAATGATTTTAAAGTATTTGTCTATGCGAGGCAATCGTATTCTGCGAACTATCAAGCTAAGATTGCAAAACAGAACAAGGCAAACAAATTCAAAATGAAGTGTCAGTTTTCACCCGTAGTTGTCTGCGAATGAAAAAACTCGATGAATCACGGTGTACAGTTCCACTGTGGCCCTGCTTAAAGTCATTTCGAGTTTTTTTGGTAACCGAAGTTCAAGAGCGGAATAGATAAACATTTTTACAAAAATATAAAACGAAAAACTCATTTCTTTTCAACATTTTTCTATAATTATAGTTTCTGCAACCGTTCTTGCATTTTTCCTATACAACACCAATTATAAATGAAGTAAATACTTTCATCTAAAAACAATTTGCGTTAAAGCGATAAAACTGCCCAGTGACATATAGAGGCCCTGAGTGACGTCACAAAACAAAAAGATGGCGGTCTTTTTAAGTTATTCAGCACAACTTATATTCCTTACATCATGGATATAGACGATGGTCCTTTATAGGTGCAAAACCGGTTTTTAAAAATTTACTGAACTTATCTGGCGATTTACCTTTCTTATATGACCGTGCCTATATCTCCACTTAACTCAAAAGGCCTGATAACTATCCAGCACCAATTGAATTATCTCTGACATAAGTCGCAGTAATTTGCTTACATACATATTATTCTAAGCACTTATTCATTAAGTAATTTTATTCATTCAAGTACTATTTGTTTAGGGTTTTGTTGAATAAATAGTTTTATTTCAAACGTTATATCTTTTTGGTCTTAACGCGTCTTATCAGTTAGATTGGGCTGTATGGGAGCGTCAATAGAAAGTTTGCAGTGTACTAAAACAATAAGATTAGTCGTTTGAATTATGTGGGTCGATATTTGCTTGATATCCTATATTGGTATTCGTTCAGATTCAAATAGTGAAAACAGAACGAAAACATTCGTTTTTAATTTATTTTGAAAATTTCTCAGGGTTCTACGTTTGGAAGTCATTTCGTTCTTGAGTGATATTACAGATTTTTTTTAATTTTGAGAGCAGCAGGCGAGCTGCGGTCCATGGCTTCCACAGACCTTTTTGCCAAATTTCTGACAATACGTGGGATGTTTTGTATTTTAAAAACCTGCTTCATTGCGCATAAGGTTCAGACTGCAGTGACAAATCCTTTTTGGGTGAGAAGCTTGATGATGATGATTCTAAGATGTCCCTTGCAAACTATTCACAGCGATTAAGAAATTTCTTCGCAGTACTCTTCGGGAGAATTGCTTTTCTCAATTTTAATTTGCTCTCAGGGGAGGTTATTAAGGCCAATTTTGTCAGAACAATACCCTTTTCTGAAAAGATTTCGGGGTACTATCATGTTTTCCTAAGAAGCTATGCTTCGTTTAGGCCTTTAAGGTACATTGTCTCTTTGCGGATCTCAATGACTCTTCCTTGATCCTCTTAGGGCATCGATTGTGTAAGGATTTTTGACCTGTTCTTATACGCTGTGGTGGCCCGTGGCGTTGTGGGTATGTGCGTCGACCCCAATCTCGACGTCGTAGGTTCGATTCCAGCTCTGAAGGACACAAATAATTTTCACGACCCCACCTCTTTCGAGTCACTGACAATGCTCAAAGAGTATTTCCTGTCTAGGGAAAACTTCTCAAACTTGGCCCTTCGGAGTCGGTATAAAACTGTAGGACCCTTCCACTCGTGAGAAAATAATAGCATGTACAACACTAGTGGTTGCTGAGAAGCTAGGCCTTGGCCCTCTACGGGCTGTAGCGCCACCCAGCAATTATATTATAGGCTCTAGAGTTTAAGCTGGAATACGATGTGGAACCGTCTGTCAAGATTTCTGTTGCGGCAATTTCTCTTCCGTGGGGACTATTGCTTTCTAATCTGTATTCTAAAATATCTCCCCCAAGTTTCTTGCTTTTTCGAACCTACGAAAGGACTGACAGTTCAAGTACAGAGCGATGTGAAAGAGCATTACTCAACTACTTTGGATACACAGTACTATCATCTGAGTAGGCTACTTTGAAATGCAGAAGCGAAGTGAACAAAAATGTCATAAACTAGGACCATTCACAAATACACGTTGACGACATCGTAAATATAAAAATTTTCTCGACAGTCGACGAAGTAATGACTTTAGTGAAAGTGCGCATACCATTAACTAGGCAAAGCATATCTTTAGTACTGAATCAACATTATCCAACTTTCAGTTACTGAATTCAATTATGATCGTGTTGAGATAACAGAAAACTTAGCACCAGCAAAACATGAAATGATAATCATGATTTAATTTTTTTCAAGTGCTTATAATGAAGAGCAAAATAGAATACAATAATGTTAGTAGGTAACATGAAATAAAGTTTTGAGCTTTTCAGGAAGTTAACTGTCTTTTTTGCGTTGACTTCAAGGTGACAACAAACATCTGCATGGTTGCCATAATACTTAGTACTTAATCTTTAATGGATATTTTGAAAGCTTTAAACTACTCCGAAGTTATTAAACAAAGGGGATCTACTTCAAATGTCAAGCACCACTTTAGAAATTAGACGAGTTAGACATGTTTAGACACACCATATAACCAAATGCGATGAAAGCGCACATCATTACAATAATTGAAGGGGTCATCTTAACGTGTTACATATCTAGGTCAGAAAACATACAAAAGACGGTCTGCATGAAACAATAGAGAAGTTGTAATGAACAGTGGGCCCTTTCGAGCTCATCACAATATCGCGGAAAATACCCGGACAAAAATTATTACATAAATTATACAAGTAGGTAGTATGTTGCATAATTTTTGGATAGGAATATTTACTATCAGTAATGCTAGAGAGGTGAAAATGAACTTAGATTCCCACAATTTCTCGAATATCACACTAAGAACCAACGAGAATTTTGCTAGTGAAACATTCATAGCCAGAGTTAATAGTACAAAGTCATAAAAAATCACTGTAACCACCATCGTGAAATGAGAGGGCGAATACTTTAATCATTAAAAATGAAAAAAAAAAAAAAAAAAACAACCGGATAAGTGACGCAACATCAAATAGAAAGGAAATTAAGATTTTGTGACCAAAAAGAAGATCCGGATCATGATTGAAATTAGATTCATTTGCCTTCGTTCTCCGGCACACTGACTAGAAGGTGTTTGTCGAAAAATTGAAAAAACCAAAAAAAAAAAAACTCAAAGATTTAATAAATGTACTGATTTCTCCACACATTTGATTCCGACATTGTGGGAAGGAGAAGGATGGCAATCGTGTTCATGCCAATATCAAAAGACATAAAAAACCGCATTTATTAATAAATGACAATACACATAATGCCGCATTCAGTTTTTTGTTCTTCAAGTGGTGCTACGGTTCAGAGTGGAGTGGACTTCTACAGCGACCACTTGAGTTGTGCGTGTCATTGTGCTCTCACAAAAGGAAGTGTAGCAACAACAGTTTTACGCTGGAGTTTGCAATGCTTTTCTAAGCAGTAATATTGCGGTGGTATCGTGAAAATTAATTTTGTTATTGTGCTGTGCTTCCGGGATAGAATGATGGATCATAGGAGCTAACGCATTCTTGAGCAGAAGAACTGTCGAGAAGAATAAGGATTTATAAAAAAATATGTTGGTTAAGGAAATAGGTAAAAATTATAGAAACTTGAATAAATCTGAAGAAAGACTTTATTGTGAATAATTTTGGTTAATACCTAGTTATGTGACGCTTACTTAAGCCACAACCACGCGGCATTAAGACCGCCATTTATGGATTGAAATGTTTTCCCAAGCTTTCCTAACGTCCCTCCTTAAATGTTCAAATGAGTTACGGTCCGATGATTGAGTCGGCCACATTATAACCTACACATAATTTTCTTCGAACCATTTGTTAGGTTTTTTTGAGGTGTGTCTTGAATCATTGTCTTGTTGCAATGTGTAAATTAGAGGCATTTCAAATTCGGCGTGGAGCAGGATAGTTTTTCTTGGAGAATACCAACCCTAGTAACCGACTGTATTAAATTTCAATCGGATATGCAATACCTATCGGAATGGTGTAAGCACAATGCTCTAGATCTTAACATTTCCAAATATAAAATTTTGAGGGCGTATAGAATATCATCTTCGATTATTTATGATTATTTCATAAACAATTATAGACTTAATTGTCCAGAAGAAATTGAAGACCTTGGTGTAATTTTTGACCCTAATTTAGATTTTTCTTTGCATTCTGATTACACCATTGCGTCTAAAGCTATGTTAGGACTTTCGAAAAGAAATAGTAAGGACTTCCGGAATATATCTTTTTTTAAAGTGCATATATAATTCGTTAGTTAGACCGTACTTAAAATATTCATTCATGATTACACAAGAACTTAGACTAGAAAAAAATTCAAAAGAATTTCACGAAATATGCTTTCCGAAAACTATATTCTTTTGAAAAGCTTCCTAACTATGACGAAAGATGTAATATAATTGACTTACAAACCTTAAGTTTCAGGCGTAAGGCAGAGTCAGCCATTTTTATCCACGGCATTATTAATATTCCTACGCTGGAGGATTAATAATAATGCCGCGTAGGATAATTCTTGCCAACCGCTGTTTCTTTGGGCCCAAGAGGCAATTGAGTAATAGAGCCCTCGCTCGAAGAACGAAGTTGACTATATATAAGACATTGATCATCCCAGTCCTGCGGAGGCATGGACAGTCTCGAAAGCGGATGAAGAAGTCCTTGGTCTCTCTGAGAGAGAACTTCTGCGTGCGATCTTTGGTCCTGTTTGTGTTGACGGGTTCTGGAGGAGAAGAATCAATCACGGAGTGTACAGCGACATGATTCTAGTTAGACGTCTACGGATCCGACGCCTATGATGGCTAGGTCATGTAGAGCGGATGGACACCACAGCTTCAGCCCGAAAAATCTTCGAATCTAAACCTGTGGGGAAACGCAACAGGAAACGCCCGCGTTTAAGGTGACGCTCCCTAGTGTAGAAGGACCTCAACAAACTTTGTGTGCGAAACTGGATCGCGCTAGTTGGAGAGGATTGTTGGTTGAGGCTCACGTCTGTAGCGCCACACAAAGCAGATTATTTTTAATCGTATAAATTCACCAGAACTACTCACTTTTCTCATGAATATATACGCGCCCATAAAACCAGCTTTGATTGCAATGAACGCATTACGAGGTTCATAAACACATTCAATGATCTTTGCAATGAAATTGATCTTGGTTTGTCACGAATAGAGTTTAAAAGTTGGTTCTTACATTGTTTGTTGATTAATATTGTTTATTTAAAGTTATCTGTAATACGAATAGTCGGTAGTTGATCCTTAGTCGTGCATTAAATATCTGCTGTGTAAAGCGATACTGAGAGTTAACACGAACATAGCGTTTCGAGTTGCACAAAAATAAACAGAATCTAACATAAGTAGTGTCCATTTTTCTTGTGTGATGGGGAAGTAACTCTGTCTTGGATGGCCGTCTGACAAAGGTCTTACCATAGGGATTATCGTTTGGTACGTCCTGAGGATATTTTGTACTCCGTCAATACCCTGCGTTTCAGTCCATACAGCACAATTTTTAACCAAGTCGATAATTTGTTTCACTCATCTAAATCTTAACAAGGAAACTTTTGTCGCGGTTAGGTCAAACAAATTTGCCAGATTTTGCCTCTGATATTGTCTTGGATTTCCTTCATGATAACTTTCTAAGAATAAAAATCAATCTTAAAAATGTTGGCAATTCTCCGACCAGTTCTATTGCACGTTTGTCAACATATTTTGCGAGTACTTCAATAATTTTAAATTTTCAGACTATGTTTTATCCCCACTTGTAAACCGCAGAATCAATCTTTCTAAATTTTTAGTGCAAATGGCCAACATCCAATGTAGTGTAACTGCAAATCATAAACGTGGGCCACCAATTAGGATATAAATCGTACTGACGAACAAAAAAGCTTTAATTATGCAATTAATTTTCCTTAAACAAGATGCACACCTATTTCATTTTTAACATGGCGAAATATGTGCATATGTAGCCAACCAAGACAGATAGAATGGGAATATAGCTAACGGTATAAAGAATATTTTCATAAGAACATGTGTAATAAGTGTCGGTAAATATAAAGAAATGTGTAAAAATAGAGAACTGCATGACCACCTGTTTTATTTACCATAGTTAGAATCTGATGTGGACCTGGGGCTCAATAAAGATGCAGTTAAGATGCCCCCTTAAAATAACATGATCTTCGGCTAGCTGTTCTTCTTTTTATTTGACATCAAAGTTATCGTCATCGTTGAAATCTTTACCGAGTTTGACGGAGCAACGGGCATTCCCTATAGTCAATCTGTAAAGACTGACGACTTATGCAGGGATGCCAAAACTAAACTATTCCATGTATAGCACGTCTTCATAAATACTATCATACGTGTCTTAATGTCGATAAATAGATGGTGGGTATCGACTTGCAACTCCTTGGTCTTTTCCAAGATCTGTTGCTGATTTCTGGCCTGAATCTGGACAAATATTGACCAACCAGGCTGTTGAAGTATGACTTCAAGAGCTTGAACAAGACGACAGAAAAGATCTTATATGCTATATTCCAGCTAAACGATCTCCTTTTTTAGTATTTTTAAATTCCATCCGTTGAGCACACTTTCATCCGATTAAAGTTCAGAGATGAGTTGGCATTTCAACAAATCATCGTTAGCTTCTTTGAAAAGTTCGACAAGTAGTCCATCGGCACGGGCAGCCAGCTAATTTCAATTGTTGATTAACGCTGCGCCACGGACAAAGATCTCATCTGTCTTTTGTGACGAGGTGTATTTTTATGTTAATCGTGCTGAAGTAATGCGAAACAGGGGGGAATAAAAAACAACATAATTTTAGGAAATAATCCCTAGAAGAAAGTTCTGCAGTGAATTGCTTTTAAATCCGCCTCAGATTGTCCCCATGAATGCACGCAAAATTGCCCATTTGCTACTTCCTAATTACCTTCTCATTTTTATTGCTCACTCTTTACGCATTGTATGTGACAGTTACCGAATTGAAAACAAATGCACGAGTGGTAATTTCCTTTGTCACCGCATTCGACTGCTTTTGACATAAGGGATGAAATATTACCATCGAACGTATGCCAGTCGTAATAGCGTGGGATCAATATTTGCCAGATATTTGACATTACCAGGCGAATGAAATGATGCTCATTCGCCACTCGTAAAGGCGAGGTCGCATTCGCTAACCTTTTTCACTCGATTCACCATTCATAGCAAAGGGTGTGTGGGTGTGGGTGTATGCCTGCCACTAACTGCGACATTAAGGATTAGACGTCTTGTGACGATGGGCGTGCGCAAAAAGATCTTCTTGTTGGACAAAGAATTTCTGCGAATAACACCTACCACAGAGATGTATTGTTACGGTTTCTGATTTATGCAGCAAAAGGGTACTATTCTGTTCACTGTTCACTTTCAGTGGCTGAAAGCGATTTTGGCACCAAATCATTAGTTTGATGTTGAACCCTCGTTTCCCATTAATGTGCCTTGTGAATTGATTCTTTGCGAACTAATAGATGAATAGCTGGAAAGACCATAACACATTTTGCGGGGGGGACGGACATTTTGCTTTAATCAATACTTATATAATCGTGTTCGTCTCCCCCTCCAGATATCTGAGAAATGCGATACTTGTGGTACATCACGATGACTCATGATGAACAATCAAAATGTCGCAAATCCATAGCTGTATTGGCTCTGAAGTTGTACGCTCATTCAAGGAGGATGCCTATACAAGAAGACACTTTAAAGCACCGCCTTATCGACATGCGGGCACTCTGGGTAGATGTGAGTCGTCGATAAGTTGTTCTTTAACAAATAGCTCTCCCCCATGAATAAATGAACGACACTGCAGAAATCAATGGAGTGTTCGTCGCTGCTGTCGTTGTAATCATCGAAGCGGGCATTTTTGTGTGGTGTCACGAGGGTGGTCTACATTATCTGGGAGTTATGAAGTGACAGAGTTCACGTGGCATTATACCACACATCATTTAGATAAATCGGATAATTTGTCTATATTTGCTGAGCGTCACAAAATTCGATTCCTTTGTTTTTTATTAATCGTCTGGATTCTAATTGAAAAGGCCAATGATTTCGCAGGTATGACGCTTACATTAAAGTAATGCGCGCTGATGTTTTATTCAGGTCGTTGATTCTACTTTTGTGTCTTGAAAAGTGGTTATAAAGCAACGCGGGTGATGCAAACGATTGCATTACTCAAAAGAGTAGTTGGAATCAGTAAGTTTGTTTGTGGTGCATTCACTTTCACGCTGAAAAATACATACAGTGTCGAGAAAAAATTAATTTTAATCAACATATCCAACTTTGTATTTATTTTTGGACAACTTTCTTCTTCTTTCTTCTTTGATTGGCGCTACAGTCCGGGGTGAACCTGGGCCTCAACCAACATGCCTCTCCAGCTGCGCACACCAAGTTGGTTGAGGTCCTTTTCCACTTCTGTGCGTCCTCTGTTGCGCTGTTCAAATGGCTCAGTATCGAAATCTCTTCGGACCGGAGTTGTGGTGTTTATCCCCTCTACATGACCTAGCCATCTTAAGCGTTGGATCCGAAGACGCTTAACTAGATGCATGCCGCTGTAGTGTTCGTGCTTGAATCTTCTCCTGCAGACGACACCGACGTAAACAAGATCGCACTCAAAACTTTTCTCGCAAAACAACCAAGATCTTCCTCATCCGCTTTCAACAGCGTCAATGTCTCTGCGCCGTAGAGCAGGACAGAGATGATCAGAGTTTTACATAAAGCCAGCTTAGTGTTTAGAGAAATGGCTCTGTTACTCAATTGCGCCTTGAACCCAAGCAGCGATTGGCAAGAGTAATTCTAATTTTTGGATAACCGAATACTTTTGCTCGGATGAGACGAAAGTTAATAATTTCCGGTCACCTGATAAAGGATACTACTTCAATCGACCTGACGCGCTTGGTTCTGCTCTGTTGCACTCTTCCAGATGCTAGAAGTTAAATACTCTTCGAGCTGCAATCAAGTTTTTCATGCGATCTACAATGTCCAAACACCTTAGGCGTTGGAGCCGTAGACGCGTACAGCATCAAAGTGTCCGGTTAAATATTCTTCTCCAATTATCGTCAAAGGACTTCAAAGGACATGAACATGCATCTGGACTGAGTGTATAAGTCAGCTTGGTCCCACTAGAGATGGGCTCTACCATAAAAGTGTAATAGTGGGCAAAAGATTATCTAGATTTTATCTCGATATTTATATTACTTATGCCGTTGACTGCAATGCTGAGGTAGACCAAGTCCTTAATTCTCTCGGTGTTATGGCTGCCCATTGTGATGCTATGTCGATGTTAAATGTCTTTTATGGAAGACATAATATATTCGACTCCTTTCATCGTCATCATCATTCTCTTCTGATCATGATCATGCATGATCAACTAAAGGGGTCAATAGGTTCAAGCATGGCCTTCAGATCTCCAGGCCAATCGATCCTCCGCCATTGTGTCTAACTCATCAGATTTCATGCCCAAGTGCAACCTGAGCTTGAGTCAACCATCTCGTCCTCGGTCTACCAAGAGGTCGCCTTTTCGATAGAGTTGGTGCTGTATGTGATGGAATATTGGTCGTATAGTTGAAGTTTTTCCGCAAGTGAATTCAACAGAAGCCGTTGGTTTCTGAAATAGCTTGTTGTCCAATCAATTTAAATGAGATCGATAATGTCTAGACTAAGCTTAAGACAAGGCTGATGGACTTCATAAATAAAGTAGGAGATTGGTCAGGAGTATGCCAACTAGAATACAAAACCCTCATAATTGTATTTTAAAATGGAAAAACACCTGTCAAGAGAGAAACGAGCAAAAACGAATATAATACTATAAAAATGCCAATATTTGTGTGCTTTACAAGGTCCATACACGAATGACTAACACATATATTAAAAGGCAATAGATGCTGGCTGATTTGGCGTAAACATGTACAAACTTACTTACTTAGTTGTCAGATCTACGACCCATAGAGAGTGCGATGACCATCCATCGTCCTGGGCACGCTGCTTCCAATCATCAAAGCTAAGCTATTTTTTTCGTCTGCGATAACTTTGTCTTTATACCAGAGTTCGATTTTCCTCGTCTCGAAACAGGCGGGTCGGATTCGAAGATCCTTTTTACATTAGCGTTGATGTCCATGGCCTCAATGTTGCCGAGCCAGTGTGGTCATTTGGGTACAGCTTGTACATCACTCACGGTTCCTCGCTGGCGTGACCAAACATGTATCTGGAATCAGCTCTGCAGTTCACCGTCAAACTTTCAGCTAAATAAAGCACTACTGTCAAAATAATAGCTCGAAAGAGCTTAATTGTGACCTCCAAAGAGTAAAGAGTTTTGAGCTATGTATTTTTGACATCGGTTTCGTGTAGTCCGCGAGTGTGAAGATTTGATCTATAACTGCCTTGCCGGCCCCTAAACCGCCGTGACCCGTGTCGATTATTGCGGAGCAAAACGCCTTGAAATGTTCACATATTTAGTACGCTGGGTACAATCTTGTGTTCTACATTGAGCAGGCATCGCTTTTTTGTGATATGAGCATGTTTTTTTTTTTACTTTTTCTCCGCCTGCACTTTGCTGATAGAAGTTTCACAGTATATCTGTCGGTTGCCATCATTGAAAGCCGCCCCAAAATTGTAGCAGTCTACATTTGTGAACGATCAAGGGTACATATTGAAGACTGGGCAATGTTGAAAAGAATATAAAATCTAAAAGTCTCTAGTGATGTACACATACATACTGAGCGTTCGATAATAAGTCGCGGTGCATTGTCCGATTGAAGAACCCGTGGCCACAATTATATTTGTTCAGTTCCAATGTAGTTGCGAAAGAACCACAGAACAGAAAGTGAATCATATAAATTAATGTAAATGAAATCATTTTCCTTTGATTTGAAGTTAGTCGCAGACGTGCGTCATCTGCATCATGTTCTTGACTATCTAAAGAACACTCGTAGACCCAATTTTGAAGTAATTGTTTTGATGAGAGATAAGTTTCAGCGGCGGTTATTTCAATATGCATTTTTAGTAAAGTATTCATCAAGAAACACACTAGATATTGTGAAAACGAAGAACGATGTCAGAATTTAATATACAGACAGGCAGTTGTCAAATGAACATGGTACAAAACAGAAATCAGCTGCCGATTGTCCTAATTTGGTGCATGTACACTTCACTGATGATTAACCTCAATGTTACCTACCTCTTAGAAGACAACGCTTTGGACTTTTGTTCTTATGATACGTCTTATAATTCTTTGTCGTATTACAATTATATGTCTCAGAAGTTAATCGCTGTTTCCTTCGTGAGCTACGTTCTTGTGAGTGGCTAATTATAACGCATCCGTCTGAGGTTTGACTTTATTTGTTATTCTCTTCAAGCCAGAAAAGTAGTGCGCGTGGGTACGTAAATACATAGAAATTTGACTTATCCAGCTGTTATTGGCCCTGAAAAGTTTGAAAAAGAAGATCCAACAATGAACGAACTATGCCAACTGACATGACCAAGACTGTTTGTGTTGACACATATGTATTAACTGCTGGTGTTATGAACGCCTATGCCCTAATTCTGATTGCCCTCATTTTTAATTGTGCCATTCCCTATCTTATAGAAATATAAAAAAAAAGTGTTTCCCTAAGCATAGGTCTCTTAGCTCTAAGCAACCATCAAACAAAAGACATTGTAGGTCTGTTGTGAAGATGGTTGACTTGGCTTTGTTCGGCACGGTTGTCGAAGAAGTATGTCCCTATTCCTTCAGGAGAAGAGAGCGCTGCAATGGAATTACGTTGTCTCTGTAGCTTTTGTAGAAATCATTGGTCAGGTTATAATTTGAATTGAACAGGGTTCAGTTATGACGCCTATAAGAGTTCTGAGATTTGGCCTTCTCTATTTGATCTGAGGGTAGATCATAATGTTCTTCCATAGTGAGACAAGCGTTTTATGTTTTCACATGAAAAAAACCTGAATTAATCACCTTCCGTACGTTTCGAAATTTTATGCTCTTTATGCTGTATTTTATACTGTAACCGCTCTGCAGTGTATCCTGTATTCCTTCCAGCAGATTCTGGAAGGCCTAGAGCTAATAACTTTATTACTGAGTAGCTGATGAGTGAAAGCCGCTTTGGATTTCTCGATCCCAAACCTATTAAGTTCTGAATCGAAGGAAACACTCCTTCATGGAAATAAGAATATTTTAATACCGAATAAGTAATCGGACCAAGCCCATGAGCACATCGTGTATGTGTTGTACAAAAGTTTTGTGTTAAACACTTGATTTATTAGAAATGGCAGTGTCTACCGCCATGTCTCTAGATGTCCTGTAATACAATGTAAAGCTCTCACAAACTACTTGCTACACAGACACAACACTTCAAAAGTTAATGGCCTTAAAACAAATTCCCAGCCGATTTTTGTGTGAGTGCTTGTCAGCAACATATTATAAACACATACATATTGTATATGAAAATGTAGTCCGTCATTCAAGGAATCGCAATAAGCCGATTATCTTCTATAACAAAGGAAATCAGGAAGGAAACAATTCACGATGTAAAAACGCATGCAGCAAATAGTCAGGAGCAGTGGTCGGATATCAAGCTTAGAGTATTTTTTAAATAATTTATTATCTATACGTTCAACCCCCGAAGCGGATATACCTTCGCTCAAACCTTTGAAAATCATATAATTGCTTTCTAAAAATAAGTTAGAAGCGGTTGAAGAGTAAGGAAGGAAACGTTGGGTATTACGGCAACATATGGCGTATTGCAATTTGCTTTTTATTGACTGAATAATGAACTAAGCGCTCTCCCTAGAAGTTTAAGCACTTGTCCAGATGTTATAAAAAAAAAGTTGACAGCTCTAACTAGTTCAAATTGAAGCATTTACTGAACATTAATTAAGGGAATAAATGTTATTACATTGCTGTTCGTTAAGGCTTTAAATTTATTCCTCTCAAAAGGAACCAACGGAATCAAATGAATTTAAAGCTCGAAGGTCGACAAACTCTTTTTTAGACAGCTATGGTAGGTTGAAGTGGTGTCGTTTGAATGGCACAGCTCTGGTAGGAGTTTAGGAATGATATTATTGGGTCTATTACTTAATTTGTGCTGTTTTTTTTTTTCAAAATTTTTACGTCTTTTTAAGGAAATTATGTACAATTGTATTATTCAAAGTATTGCCCATCTGAAGCTATGGCTTTTTCAGTGACAACTTTGGACAATGAAATAATACAAGTTACTCCATCTATTAGCAAACCGCACAATTAAGTTATAGAATGGTTTTAGAATTCGACTTAATATCATCTGCACTAAAAGGTGAATTAAAGCAGGTTCCAACAAGTGTCCTTTGCCTGGCTCCAGCAAGAGCCTGGTAGCTACAAATGAAATGTAGTAGGTCCCTGCAAGTGGGAGCAATGAAGAGCAGAACATTGCTAACTTGTGATAGTTTTTGCAGAACACTGCATCGGAAAAGAGCAAACAAACCACAAACTTACAAGTTGTTGTTCCAAAAAACAAAAATGATAAATAATATGTGTTGTTTTTATTTTGTTAAACAAATTGAGAAAACTAACTCAGTACTGTGAAATGCAGTGGAAAATATATATGTATACATATTCCATTAATTCAGCAGAAAATACACAATATTTTTTTATTCCAACATTAATTTTACCCGAAATTAATAATTTGATGTATAATTTCACAAATTGAATTTTCCACCAAATTTGAAATTTGAATACAAACGTCTTTCCGTCAGAGAACTGTTAAAATTCCATTTGTGTCGTGTAGTACAAGAAACAGTCTATAGTGGCGCTAGTTTTCATGTTGGTTTTAGTGAATAGGGTTATTGATTTCTTTTAAGGCGTAGCCATCTTAGGTGTTGACTCCGTTAACCGTAAACGCCTGTCTATACTCATGTGGCTGTAGAGCCGGAAGAGTTCGTGGCTGAATCTTCGTCTTCAGAAACCATAAACGCAAGCAAGAGAGGGCTCTACTACTCAACTGCCTCTTGAGCCCAAAGAAACGAGCGGTTGGCAAGAGTTATTCTGCATTTAATATCGGTACTGATATTGTTCGTAATATTTACTTTTGAGCCGAGGTAGATGAAGTCCTTAACCACCTCAAAGCTGTAGATGCCTATGGTGACTTTCTGACCCAGTCGTCGATGTTGTG
This sequence comes from Eristalis arbustorum, assembly GCA_916610145.1. Classification (NCBI taxonomy): domain Eukaryota; kingdom Metazoa; phylum Arthropoda; class Insecta; order Diptera; family Syrphidae; genus Eristalis; species Eristalis arbustorum. Next base: position 97,808,246 of record OU744316.1, on the reverse strand, counting down.
TGTTCTTTCTTGATAAAATAGCTTGTACTTAGTTTTTCCCATGTGGTGGCCCGTGGCTTTGTGGGTATGTGCGTCGACCCCAACCTCGATGTCGTAGGTTCGAATCCAGCTCTGAGCGACAGAAAGAATTTTCACGGCCCCACCTCTTTCGAGTTACTGACAATGCTCAAAGAGTATTTTCTGTCTAGAAAAAGCTTCTCAAACAAAGCCGTTCGGATTCGGCATTAAACTGTAGGTCCCTTCCACTCGTGAGAGAACAATAGCACGCACAACACGAGTGGTTGCTGAGAAGCTAGGCCCTGGCCCCTCACAGGCTGTAGCGCCACCCATATTATTATTATTATAGTTTTTCCCATCTTCGCCGCCTCTGTTGATGGCTCATTGCGTGCGACCAGAGAGAGAAAGTTCTCCATCGTAATCCTGCACAACCTAACGAATTTGGCTGGCGTGTCACAACTAATCATGTTACTTCTCTACATGCACGCTGTCATATGCGGCCTTGAAATCGAGGAATATATAGTGGGTGTCGCCTTGAAAAAATACTACAGACTTTTATTCTCAATTCAGTGCGATACCATTCCAAAATGGCTTATTTGGCTTTTCTCAGAAAGCGCATCAAATGAAATAAATAAAACGCTTATTCCCAAACTTGTTAAACACACAGTAAATAAATAGTTTGAATTTATTTCTTTCTTTATTGCTTCGTTCTGACACTAAATTTGCCTAAAGTAGACTACATATTATTGTGATTATTGAAATATCCTTTTAAATGGTGTTTGCCAGTTTCGCCTTTTTGTGTGGCAACGTTTTTTTTTCCGCATTCTCTACATATTCTCAATTAAGTGAAGCCTTTCACTGTAATTAAAAAACACATATTTTAAGTTTGCCAGTTATTCGCGAACACGCCCGCCAACTGTGATGAGTCTGCTGAATATATGTATACACATATTACTTGCATCGATAGAGTAGTGTGCATAAATGGAAATGGCTTGTGAGTGAAACTATTTTTTTTTAAATGTAAACTGGGTGGCTCGTTGTTTTTCATTACTGGTTCGTTGTCCTCGTAATTGTTATTTTTTTAAGCATGTGGTGGCATTGTATTTGGGTAACAATCACGCTAATTAAGCCCTACTAACTATGATTGACAAGTTTGTACATTCCATACGGATTAATAAATTCGCGGAAAACGGTTTCAAATACAATGATTTTGGTGGTCCGCTGCGTTCTGGGTATGTGCTCAGATCCATACGCACTTGAACTTCGAAGTCATAGGTGCGATCCCTGATCTGTACGACAAAATAATTTTCACGGCCCCACCTTTTTTTTTATTGTCTAGCTTCTCAAAATTAACCGATCGAAGTACTGTAGGTCCCTTCCACTCGTGAGAGAACAATAGCACGTACAACATGAATAGTTACTGAGAAGCTAGGTTCTGGCCCTCTACGGACTGTAGCGCCACTCACATAATTATTCAATGACACGAACAGGACTTTCTTTAAACAGCATTTTAAAAATTTTTGTCTGAACTCTCTTCATTACCAAAACACTTCCCCAACTAAACGGTGTCCCTTTCAATAATTACGCTTTAATTGGTGAACGTGGAGGTTTGGTGGTTTCTGGACCAAAATTAATAAGTGCATACTCGTTGCCTCCTATAAACCCAGTCTCAACCATAGTGTGTCCTACAAAGCAAAACAGGGTCTCATATTAAATGACTTCCTCTTTTAAGTACTCTATTCCTCAATTGGCTCTTGAGTCAACAATTGGTAAGAGTTCTTACGCATTTCCTCCAGACGTAAACCAAGTCCTGTAGCATCTAGGAGGGGCCATTGTGAAGGGCTGCCTGAGTTCTGGTGGCAGTTTCTTTATTGTTATACATTAGCCTCATTTAGAAGTAGAACTGGCCACTTAACCGCTTTCGTTTAAATAACAACAGAAAACTATCCCGTCCAGTGTCAATGTCACATTTTTAGACTCGTCTGAAGTGTGATGAAGAAAAGACAGGACTCTGTTCAAAATCTATTCAACAACGAGTTCTTTACAAACTTCAATAAGAGAGTAAGATGTCAAAATCGGCGTCATGAAGTGCTAGGCAGGGATACAAAATTAAACAGCTTATCTGGAACCGGCATTGGTTTTTTATATATCTGGAAAAACACAATTTCCCAAAAAAAAAAAATTTAGCTATTGAGGCTTATCAAAGTAACTAACAATGTCCCAGTGTCAGTTCGCCACCGTTATGAGCTTTTGACTGAGCTTTTACAAATAATTTTTCAGACTGAATAAAAAACTTTTCTACTTTATTGGAAAGTTTTCTTCCTACAGAATTAGTTCTCTACATCCTTTTAGTATGAATTTTTAATATATCTTATTTTTAATGAGCCGCCTATTACTGATGTTTCCTACAGAAGTGGAATATATCATCTATAAGTCGAAAATACGACAAGAAAATTGTTACTCCAAGCCTGCATAGATTTATTAGTGATATTTTATCCTGCACACTTGAACATACCGTGTCTAGGCTCGGTTCCTGCTATGATTCTGGTAGGGCCGTTAGTGGATAGAGTCACTGACAATGAGCATAATTATATCGAAAAAAGCTTCTCAAACTTTGAATTTCGGAATCGACATTTAACTGTAGGTCGCTTCCACTCATGCGAAATCAATAGCTCGCACAACACAAGTGGTTGATGTAGAAGCTAATTCCTAGAAGCTTTTCCTCTACCGGCTGTAGCACCATCTATATTATATCGTTATTATAAGACGATCTTCTGTATAAAAAGATATCCTAAAGCCATCGACAGAGTCCATTTTGGACTTTTAGAAAATGTGGCTTACATTTTATGTGGAAAGCTCATTCGGAATTAACTTAAAGTCATTAATTGGGATCCAAAGGAATTAAGGACTTGGTACATTACTTGATTGTCAATTGTTTACTTGTTTAAACATTTGAATTAAAATTTCCAAAGCTCTAAAGCTTTGTTAGATTTTCTAAAACGGAGTACTGTAGCGTTGGAGGGTATTTGTACTGTGAGAATGTATTTTTTATTACAATAAATTTCCTATTCTGGAATACCTACTGGTCCTTATTTTAGGATGAAGAATACGCGCATTGCCTGAAACATTTTGTGGTGGTCTGTAGTTTTTTCGGGCTATAGTTCTAGATGCGCATTAACCCTTTAACCACTAAGACCGTCTACAGACGGTCATCACTCGAAACCATTTCTATTAAAAAAAATATTTCTGACATGAGTGTTAAAGAAATTGCTGATGCAGTCACTGAAAAACCCATAGTGAATATTTGCAAAAAATGTCCAAGTCGCAAAGAGTACGATCTACACAAAACTTTATTCTCCAGAAGAACGTTTGTTGTCAGGCTGAAGAACATTTCAGAGTCTAAAATGCATTGATATTCTAAACACGAGAAATATTAAATAGGTGAATAGTAAATAAATGAATTGTTGATATGGAAAGAGCTTTAGATTGTATTGCCAAAATATCTTCAGGGGCTCAACTCTCAGCCCACTTAACACATAATCAAATCCATCCCTCATTATCGGAATTATCAGTTTTAATTCAGCAAATTATGCGACTAATGACTGTCAAGCTTTCGCTCTTAATCGAGTCGTTGGATATCTACATCTGTGTGTGACGTGCAGCTTTTCACAAGCTTTTTGAAAAAAAAAAAAAAAGGACAGCGAGCTTTAATTTTTGAACTTTTCTAACAACGGAGATGACATGTTATTGGGAAGGAATAGATAAGGAAAAAAGAGCTTTAAAGTGCAATCATGCTTAATTCCATTAAGCTCTTAATCTAAGCTTTCATACATACGATAACAGTGCCGAAACTTTTGCATTCAAAGCACATTAATCATTATGTCACTGTGTCGTTTTTTTTTCTTCAAAATTTGTGTAGACATCATCCCTTCTCAAAAAGTAACACTATGCATACACAAAATGTAAGGTTATAACGTTAACTTGATCAGAAAAATTAATAATGCGCGGTCAAGAACCTTTTCAATCTTCTTTTGTTTATTATTTAGTTTCTGAAATGAATTTGACCGATATTTTGTTATAAAAACTTTTTTAGAAGAGTTTTTCTGTAGAAACCCACTCCTTTTTGTCACTGAATCTTAAAAAGAAGAGAATGCCACTGAAAAATGCAGTAGGCAAACCCAGTTAACCGAAGATATACATATGTATTTATAACGCTCCCACAAAAAGTATTCACACAAAGACCGCTTTTTCGAAACACGAAAGAACTCAATTTAATGATATAATTGAATTTTCATATGTATCAACAGTTCGATCACCGTAATCAATTACAGATAGGTTATTGTAAATGCATTATTGAAAAAATCTGTACAACATTATCTATCATAAGACGATGTGAACCGAAAATGATGGCAGTCATAAAAACCAACCCCTAAAGTACATAATGTGTAGTGTATGTCCTGAATCTGGTATTACAGCGTTTCGCTCGTTATCATCCCCCTTTCATCCGGTCATCCCAGAGGTTTGCAGTTTTTCCCTATCGGTTTCCGTGCCATTTTTGTATGTATATTTTGAAAAGCTATCCTGAATCATGGTACAAAAAAAACCAGACTAAACAAATTCATTAAAGGGAGTGGCTTTATGAACTCTCTTTCTCTGCTGTATAAGATTTCATACTTGGCTTGATGAGTACTCAAGTTAAAACAGTTAAGAACTATTATTTGTTCGTTTTTTAGTCAAGTTTGAATATAATTGAAACAAAAGGAGAGAAAGTAAAAACTGCTTATACAGGAGAAAATAAATTGAGTATCACTTCATTTGAAATAACGAATTAAGCAGAAGGGAAACGACAAAAGCTCATAGAAGATGAAACAAAAAGTAAAACTTGTTGAAACAGAATTCTCTCTTTATTGATTTTGTGCGCTGCGCGTTTTCCATCTTTGTTTAACGTGTATTCTATGCGAAACGGCAACGACGACGATGAGCAATCGATAATTTTCCATAAACCACGTTTTGCCTTTGCAACGAAAAAAAAAAGCCGAAACATATTTTTTATCCACTTGTTTCTGATAAATTATGTATGTACTTTGATATATGCAAACGACACAATTTTTGCAAACAAAAAAAATGGAAAAGAAAAACTTCAAACATTTTGGGTTCAACCCCTATTTAAATATCCACATTCTTTCTTCTTCAGTCTTGGGTGGAGAATTGAATCATCGTTTTTTTTTTCCTTTTCTTTGGTTTCCCAAACAATAATCGTCGAATTGTTGATTAAAGTAATGGTTTTTTAATTAATCCTGCAAGTTTTGAGATGGTCGATGTAGCTTAGAGGAAACAGTGTTAATGTCCCGGTACAGCAGTAAACTTTAGTAATTAGTACTGCTGTGACAGGACAATATCACTGGCTCCCCAATTCGTAAATATGTTCGTTCGTCGGTTATCACAGAAGTTATTATTAGTTTTTTTCCAAAGTAAACAATATAAATATTTATTCCGGTATCGAAATGTTAAATACAACCGCTTTTTGAAATGGGAAAAAAAAGAAAAGAAAATGAAAACAAAAAAAAACTAATATCAGAAACAGAAACCTCTTGCATGAGAGTATCAAAAACTGACTGAGAGCCCATCTCAGGCAATGTGAGGATGAAAATTTTCCCTTCGAAAAACCAAAGCAAGATTTTTCGTTCATCGTTCTTTCGTTCTTTCGTTAACTTATGTGTGTTCCTACACAGTGCGATTGTATTGGTTGGCAGTAAATACAGAAGCAAACACCATAAAATTGAGGGTGTTTTCCATGTTCTCTTCGATCATATGTCGCTGTATTCGTTTCAGCAGGGGTAGCTGAGGCGCAGCGTAGCGCAGAAGTATAGAGTTGGCTGGACGACATTTTAATGTTTATTTTCCTTGGTGTCTCTAAGGCTGCAAAATCAGACAGCTTGTTTTGCTCTGCCTCAAATTTGGCCCTTGAACAAGGGGTGTTTGTACTTGCGAGGGTGGAAATTTCATGGAAAATGTATGCTTAGGATAAAATTAAAAGCGTACTAACACATACAACAACAACAACAACAAGAAAAAAACCTGGAAAAAGGGACGACTAAGCTAAAGAATAGGGAGCGGTTTCAATAATACAATAGAATAATTTAACGAGGGTTGAACTCGGAGAAAAAGGATTTACCACCCGAGCTTGAAACAAACAAGTATAGGAACATTCTGTTTTTTTTCGGTTGTATACATATAGTATACAGATGTCTTTATGTAATGCTGGGAAGGTTTCATAGAGGTGTGTATGTGTGTGTTATTAATTATTCCAGTAAGCTTTTTATGGTTAATAATTGTATCTATATTACAGCATACTTGTCTATTCTCCCTAGACTTTTTCTTATTATAGTTTCCTTGTGTGTAGTTTACGCTAGAAGAATTTAATAACATTAATATAGCAGTTATCTGGGTCTGATTAAAGGGAAACAAAAACTGGAATACTAGAAGGACTGGAGAAGAATTTCTTGATAGGATTTAAATTGAAGCAGCATTTATTCAATGAGACGATTGCTTACTTCATGAATAGAGGTTAATGTAGACCATGGCTGGCACCATAAATGCAAATTCGCGAAAGTAACATTTTCATATACTTGATGTACTTGAGGTTGAGGTTGCATTTTCTGTTGAATTCAGTATATATTCTAGTAGAGAAAATTGTACACCCTTCGTTTTTTATAAAGACATACTCAAAGAAACAGGACAAGCGTAAGAAATTACTATCCATGAAATAATAGAAAACTCAAATACCACTTAAAGACATCTCATATTCGCCCTTTTCCACACCCTCTAGAATTTCGTTACGCAAATGACGTGATACTCGAAACGTTTCTATCCACCCATAGCTGGGAGAGTTCATTCAACTCATTCCAAGAGTATGTCGTGACATTATAGATACGTTTCAATTGACTTCAAATCAATTTTAAAAGGTCACATTTTTGCATATTGATTATGGCTAATTTTTCAGAATGAACATGTTATACACATACCCCTGTACAACCAAACAAGAAAAAGAAAACAACTCTCCTGTCTTGGTGTTCCATCCGAAATTCTATTTCAAGGATATTCATTTTATCAAAAACTTATGTTTTCTTAAATGGGTTAATCGAAAAGGAAGGACAAATCAAAAGAAGAAGAAAAGAAAATGAAATATAAAATATGCCAATACGTTTGCAACAAAATAGAAAAATCGATTGGAAATTGTTTTCCTTCGTTGATTTTAGAAGGAGTAAATATACTCGACATGCGCAAAATAAATTTAACGAAGGATTCATTTGTATATCCTTATATTCGTACATCCCCTTTCTGCTGATGATGGTAGTAAGAATTTTCTCATGATGCAAGCTCAGCTTCCTGGATTTAACTTTAAGTTGATGCTGCTAATGTTGGAGCTTTTCGGTTTTTTTTTGTCTATTCTATGCATTAAAAGTTTGGGTTGATTTTTGTATTTGAGAAAACTGGACATGTAGTGGACGTAGTTAAAAAAGATGTTTTTGTCAGTTAGCCATATGCCACATATCACATATATGTTGATGGCTTAACTTTTTATGTATCCAGATATGTGTCACATGTCACTAGTTGAGTCATCAATGCAAGGCTGGGCTCGGCTATTGCCAAAAACGAAATAACTCACCAACGGAGGCACACCTCAGGGTGGAGTTTTGTCTTCCAGTCTATGAAAATTAGTGATCAACAAGCAGGAAGAAGGAGCAGCATCGTTACGACATTGCTTTGTATAATGCAAATATAATTGCTGCAATCTAAAATGATTCGTCTCTTTATCTACTCTCTTCAAATAGGCTGAGAAGGATGCTTAAAACACCTTTATTTTGGACATTTAACGTGAGCATTTGAAAATACATCTTTTAAGGTTGATTTAGGTCCTTTCCATTCGTGAAAGAACAATGGCACTCAGAACACGAGTGGCTATACAAGAAACTAGGCCCAGGCCCTCTACGGACTGTAGAGCCACCCACACTATTATAATTATTAAGGTTTTCAGGACCGTATGATATAACAGGCAATTGCAAAGCTGATGAACTTCCTAGGTGCGGTACATCTTCGTCTACACCAGAAAGAAATGCACATTTCCATCGCTACAACCCTAGTATTTTCTAAAGATTTCTTGCGATAGTTGGGCACTGAGCAGATGGCAACCTTTATTGCAGGACTGGAGTTACGTACGATGTCTTCGGCAGAGGCTATACATAAAGAGGAGATTGAGACTACACATCACTTGCACTGGTAGCGCAGTGCTCTGGCTATTCGCAGAAACTCACACTTAGAGACCTCCTTTTTCCTTACTTTGCTCAGGTATCAAAATGAGCTTATAGCGAACTTAGTGTGACTGCAATCTGCTGCCATCCATGTCTGACGCACCATCCTATGTACTTGCTAGTGCGGACGCTCACGACCTCGGGTACATCAGTCCTCTATATTTCGAAAACTTTTAAAATGTTACCTTTACAGTCCGGACGGGATAATAAAATGTGTAAATACATATTTTGATTCTATTCTATCTACATACTTAAGTATCGCATGTATCTTTCATTAATGCAAATTTCTCCTAATAGTTGTGCTGCTTGCAGTAGGATATCTATCTAACTAGCAAGCCCAATTTTGTGCCTTGATTTTTTTATGCTGTGTTGTTTGACGAGCTATCCCATTTGCGGTAAGAGTAATTTATTTCGAAGTCCTCTCCCTTTTATTATTCTTTTTTCTGTATACTCCGGAGGCTGTATTGTACTCTTTGTTATACACAGGGCGAAACTAGTCGCTGCTGCTCTACTACAGACATGCGGCTTCTTCATCATAGCTTATGGTCACTGCACTATTAAAAAAAACAATGACTCATCATAATTCTAATTCCGGATAGTTAATTCTGTTTTCCCATATCCAAAATTTACCTGAAACATAATTGCTTGAACTGATGTACCTAGTCTTTGTTGAACAAAAAATGTGCCATCGACCCCGATTATTGTATCATCTTTCAATAATATATTCTGGGAACTTTTCGAGACACTCCACGACGCCATCCCCTGGTTGTCTCTATCAGTAAAACACCGTGACGTGGGAATGTGAGAGAGAGTTCCAACTCAAATTGCAAATTATAAATGCATGATTGGCACTGTGTATGCGCAACAACTCTAAAAACCATTTCACCCAAACTGAGTTGAAACAACCCCAAGTTTTTGCATTTCCTCTCGCTGAAGGAGTCAGTGGTGGTAAGCAGATATCTATGACTCGAACCTTCAGGCGGTCTTATTAGATTGTCTATTCTGTCCAACAACCACTGCTGAGGTCATTTCACACAAATTCATCCCTTCAGTGGGTACACTTGGAAATTAAGTTTAACAATCCTGTTGGCTGTGTGTTTATGGCGCACAGTGTTTTTAGGGTATTTTTGCCAGGAAGCATTTTAAATCGAGTTGATTTTTTAACGCTAATTGCCAAAAAATCACACACAATATGCATTAAAGATCTCGATACCAAATTCTATAGAATATAAATTTTTCTGCTGTAAACCTACAAGGTGTCAATAAGAGAAAATTCAATTGCAACAGCTGTGCAAAGGATATACATTTAATTAAAAGAAACGCCATTGAATCTAAAACCTTAGATGATAAGTCGTCAATTCGAATGTGTCCCAGTTTAAGGCGAGGCTATATTATTGGGTCACGAGTTGGTAGTAATGCATTCTTAGTCTGAGGATGCGTTCGCTGTGGATGTTTTCTATGAATGTGGTCTGTATTGCGCAATTAATATTGGTCTACATTTGGTTTTAGGACTTGATACACTGTTTTTTGACTGCCCTTTGTAAAGTTATTTTTATTACGAAGCAAAAAAAAATAAAATTCAACTACAAGAAAAAGGACAGGTCCAACAGAATGCAGAATACTTATATACTTAGTATTTCTCGCATAGAACAAAAGGTTCCGTACAAGTTGGTATCACGCACATGTCACAGCTAACAATGTGAGCTTTTGCATTCATTGTTTGGGGGGGGGGGGGGGGGGGGGGGGGGGGGGCTAGATGGCGTGGGGGCTAGATGTCACAGCCACTTTTCTTTGGTTGGCTGATTTACCAATGTGCTGACCGGTGGTTGACCGACACTATATTGTGTTCAATCAAAAACAAACATCAGATATGCAATAACTCTTCAACAAGCCTTAAGAGCCATCTGGCGGCAACAATTTAAAAGCCCGCAGTTCAGCGAACATTCGGAAATGGCCCTTTTCCAGCAAGGAGAAGCAAAAAGTTGTATGTTGGTAAGCCAAGAAAGTTTTTTTTTTATCGACAATAATCTCACAAAAAGTAGTTTAGGTATATATGAATTGTCAGGGTTTGCGAAGTTCTCAATTCGTAACTATAGCGAGTGGCGCTAATCTTTTCCTTCTGTTTTAATATGGTTGATGTTATTTCTAAATTGATATCATCTGCAATAATTTCGACTAATCATCAATATTATACTTGTGAACCTATTACATTTATACTGTGTCGTCTATTACGTATATTTTTTTTTAATACACATTGTTGCCATGACTCCCATCTATTATAGATGTGATGTTTCCCAGGGTGCCATCGCTATCAAATATAATGAACCTATAATTTCATTAAAGGCACCGTTGTGAAATACATACAGCCACTACGTCCGGTATGGGGCGATGTTGAATATTTTTGGTTTAAGCAAGTGAGGAAAACTTACTGAATTATACTGAAAAATACATTATTTTCGATTATCTGGACTAAATTAAATCAATCAAAAATATATTTAATGTCGATCTTTTGTACTTTTTTTTGTTACTGATACTATAATAAACCATTTTTTTTTTGTTTTGGTACCACATGCAATTTTCTCAAATTTAGTGCTAAATTGCTAACCACAAATGACTCTCTCCTCCCTAAGCATCTTTGTTTCTCATTTCATGGTACAAATTCCGAATCCCATCCACTTCGTTGTATTTTTGATTTACGGTTATCATCTACAAAACAAAAGGATGTCTTAGCAACATTTTGAAGTCGAAAATGGTTACTCACCTTTCGGATTTTGTAAAAATGAGCATCCTTTTCATAGCCACATTGCCAATTTCTAAAGTAACTAGACAAAGGTGTATTCACAAAGAACGTGTAAGTTGGGAAAAAATGTCATGAGCATATATTTACTTACCGGACATCGTCTCGAGTGAATATGTTATGTGTTACAACGCCGGTTAATCCAAAAAGTCCGAACGCAACTATGACAATCAGCGGTATAACCTGATTAAAAATTAAATAAATGTTTTAAGCTTATGCTCCATGAGTTGTTGTTACAAATAACTGTAAGCAAGTACTCTACGCCAGGGCATTTTGCTTCGATTTTTATGCACCTGAACCTACCCTATTTCTAGTCTATCAGTCGTGCACAGAACTCTGAGCAGTGCTATCAGTTCCCTGCAATGCGAACAATTTTCATAATTCGCGGCTCCATTTCTTTCGGACCACTGACGGCTCTCAAGGAGTATAAGTAGTAGAGTATATAAAAATATATATATTAGGTATATTCTGTAGAAGAATAAAAAAATCACGCGATACCATTCTTGTTCAACACACTGTAGATCTGATTCACTTGCAGTACAGTCCGTTAGCTATTGTTTTAGAAAGAGCAAACCATTTGATCACTCATGACGCATAACACCAGTGTTTATACTACAAGCTAAGCTCATGGTTTGGAGCTGTAGTTACTACTAAATATTATTATTTCGATCAAAGAAGTCTTTGGTTGCTTTGGTACAATACCCTGCTTAGCAGGGAATTCGTAGATTGAATCTAATACCTTCGGCAAAGGAGTCCTCGCACCATCCAACCACTCCACGATCATGACCAAAACGTGACAGTCAAGGTTGAGCAATACTGAACAGGGATAAGAATGTAGAAAACAGAACGTGAAGCAAATTGCCCAAAAAAAAAATTAAGCAAACATAAAAGATGAGCTGAGGATAGCATAGTGTCCCGACAGAAGTTCTTTCCAGGGAAGCCGTGGTGCTTGCTGGTTTTGAAAATGTTGAAAATAATACAGCAGAATTTATATATTGTGCCACATGTCTTAATTCCTGTTTATTATTTTTAATACGGTGATTATATTTGGCTGGGTTGTTAAACTCCACGTATTTGCACTGTTCACAAATTACATTTAGTCATTCCTCCAAAAAACATCGTGCAGAGCTAAATACTTCAAATTTGTCTGTTTGTATTTCGCGTGTCATGCCATATCACGCAAAAGATTTTATCTTCCGTGACATTAGTGACAATTGTTGGGATAACAATAAGTTATCATTTTTTGTTTCATTGACATGCGCTTTTATTGTCTTGAATTATTGTTGAGCGAATGGTGCTGTATTTAAAAACTATTAACGAATTCATCTAGTGGGTTAGACGAAATGCGGTGTTTGTTAAGGTCTAAGCTCACACCGAATGATGACACTTTGCAGTGCTATCAAAAAGAAGACGTTTGTTAGTCTCTCACCCAAATTACTCTAATCATTCCTTAGTATTTCCTTGATTCAATGATCTACCGATTTAAGGTACAGTGGTGGCTTAATATAACGGATGCCTCTATAACGGTATAACGCACTCTATTTTTAAATTCATTAGTGTCTCTATATAACGTACGAAAAAAAAGTTGACGTCCGATGTAACGAATGTTTATACCTTAGAGAAGATGGGCACAAGGCAAACTCCTGTGGATGTATGCATGTTTATGTGTTTAAAAGCTATTCGCTTATGTAAGGTATTTTATAGAAATATGTAGTTTATTTGTATTGTAAGTTCTCGTAGAAAACCGCTCATTGCTTTGACAAGGCGAAAATGTATCAGTGGTTGAGATAGCAAAAATATACTAGCCCCAAAATCAGATACGGAGCTTAAACAGGAGGATCATAATAACGAACTTATTAACTCTTGTCAATAAATTTGTTTCCCAGAGATAGATATTGAGATATTATTTTGTTAACTGGAAAAAATATATGTTTTGAAGTCTTGGAATAATGCATTGCAAACATATGTGTCTGCTTATACTAGCACATTTCCAGAAGACTATGTTATTGATATTGATAATGGCCAAGATGCCAGCTCCTCAGAAATATATAGATTAGATTCGATAGATTCGAACTCTGTTCAGAAAGCAAAGTATACCGTTCAACATTCGATAACATTTGTCCTACAATAAAAAGCTGCACATTATTGAAATTAGCAAAAAGGACATTTGAAATATTAATTATGTCTTGCCTTAATAAAAGCAGTGTTTTTGGTTTAGGTTTACTAAGAATACTTTTGTACATTAAAAACTGGTGTTGTTTATGTTCTGTTATTTTTATCACTCACAGATTAGATTGCAGAAACAAAAAAAATATACATTTTCACAAATTAAACCGTTTAGGCCATTTGGATTTTATTAATATTTTAAGGCGAGCACACCCACATGTCGAATACTTTTGTCCATCAGTGTTTGTATCTGCATGAAACTATCTCTCTGATTAAATGTCCTGAAACTTCTCAAAATCCTTTTTTGCTCTTATTTTTGTGAATAACATAGATTTCCATATTAAGCTTAAGTTATCAGTAATGTATCTATGCAAATGAACGGATTACTATCGGGTCACATGACTTTATGAGGTCATTGTATGACGGTGGTCATAGAACGGGTAACCCTTTAAACGATTGCCATTGTTTGAAATAAATGTGTAAAACTGAAGCGAGGAAAAGTTGTTAAAAGTTCAACTTTTAGCCTGATAGATAAGAGTTTATTTAATTCGTTAAGGAACGGACACGATAAGTGTTTCTGTTTTGTGAACCTATGTTTATGAAAAGAGAATTTCATGTCTCCCATAATCATATTCGGTTGCCAGTAAGTCTCTATAAAATCTGCAGCTCCATTGTTTACCTGTAGTTCAATCAACTGACTATGAGTGTTTAGTTTCCTATTGTTCGTAGACTTCCCCTGCATCGTATAAAGGTTTGTTTAAAAAAAATGAGTGATGAAAAGGCAATCATCTTCTCTTATTTTCTGCTTAAATTACAATTAATAGTTGTGTTCCCTCTTCCGCGATCTAAGATTCAATGGACTAATTAAGGCAATCCACCGCATATCAATTAAAACGTTTGAGTTTCATGCAATATCAACATTGCATGCTTGCGTCGTATGTAGAGTCGATTGTATGAACACGAGTAAGGGACAGACATCCATAGATTTAGCGTTTTCGTTCAGAAATTTGGAATAGCTCCAGTTTATCCCAATAATAAAAAAACAATATGAATGCCCCTACAGCCTGTAGAAGGTCAGGGCCTAGCTTCTCAACAACCGCTCGTGTTGTGCGGGCTTTTGTTTTTTCACGAGTGGAAACGTCCTACAGTTTTATGCCGATTCCGAACGGTCTAGTTTGAGAAGCTTCAGTTGAACATTGTCAGTGTCTCGAAAGAGGTGAGCCGTCAAACGTATTTTTGTTAGTATCAAGGATGGAACCTAGACACGTAGGTCCAAGTACGTTAGGGTCGAAGTACATTTCCACAACGCCACGGATCTTTGCTTGGTTCCACAGCAGCAGTAGTCACACTCAGGTCAGAGTAGGCCGGTTGTGTTACCAAACGGACCTGGTGCTTTAAATGTAGTAGAGAAGTTGACTGATCTTTTTATCTAAGCAGTTTATCTGAACTAAGCAGTCAAATTATTGAAACAGTTGGTATCTAGGTGACGTTTCCTACGATTGGAGAGAAGATTACGGTGTACAATGGATTCTTCCTCATCCTCGTATAAAGGTTATGATGTTGGGTCTACTCAATTGATCAGGCTGCTTTAGCGTTTTGGATCGATGGTAGGTCATAGCCATTTGGTGATAAGACACTTAGCGCCAGTTGACCATCTACGAATTGTGTAAGAATGTGTTTCAAGTTTTAGTTGATGCTGTGCAGTAGCGATAGGTATGAATGGCATGGTACGGAGTATCCCTTCTTGCGAGTTCATTTGCTTCATAATTCTTTGTCACAATGACTAGGTGTACATGAGTTCCACATGAGTAGGATACTATGCAGGGCTACTCTTGGGAGTTAATGATGTGAACCGAACTAGTAGACCGTCGATAACTTGAGCACCTTATAATGTGAAGAGATTTTTTTTTTTTTTGCTTGACATTGCTAAAACGTGGACAGATCATAAACACTCTAAAACGTGAACAACATTTTTTGCTTCAGGTTAGCAGTTAACTGCTGTAATTTATAAAGAAATTTCTTAGTCTTGATACAATAGTTGATCTGGAACAGTTTTCGGTCAGTTCGCGTAAGTCAGTTTCTAGTTGTTCTTTTAAAAATAACTTCTGGAAATCCGCAAAGAAAACCGAATGAACCCCTATTCATTAAAAAAAAGGTCTTGGAATGGGCTCAAAGTGGACTGGGTTGTCGAAAAAAACATTGCTTTCATAAGGCGTAACAGGGAAAATGCAGTGAGAATGCTTTTGGAAATTAATGTTATTAAATTTCGTACAGCATTATCGACTGTTTCTCAGTCAATATTTCATGTTACTTTTTATGCCATAACATTTTATCGTAAATATTCGTATGCTATAAATTTTCGTTTAAAATAAAGTAAATTAAGTAAAAATACGTTTAAGTAATAAAAAATTCGCGTTATTATGAATTTTTTAGAGATATGACGTTTCAAAACGAAAATCTGCAGTGGGATTGTCTTATTCTTTTATTAAAAATTGACCTTCGCAAATGTGAACTTTCTTCGTTTTTATTTGCTGCCTTTATCAACAGTCTACTGTATACTGAACAAACGAATAGAAAATGTCCGTTTGTAGTCTGACCAGTTCGCAAATTTCTGGAATCACATGTCCAGCATTTGTACTGTACTTGTTACTTGAGGTTTGATCAATCCTCGATGGTTGAAAGGGACAGCAGAGTGTTGGACACAAATATTCAACATCTGACATACATTTGCAAAAAGTGTGTAACAAAAGAAACAGGATAATGAAAATGTGTGCAGACAAGTTTAATATATACAGCACAATAGTTCCAGTTTTGTGTAGAAGCCGATCTCCAGCAGATAGACTGCTTTGCATTCATGTTTATTTCCACTAATCTGACTTAAAGGACAAAGTTTTAAAAAAAAAAACTACTTATCTAAAATATGTGTCAATTAAATGTATTGACCTCAATGTACAATAGTTTTTCCCCTCTCTTTGAATTCCCCGAATAAATTGCAAGCGTAAATTCGCAAACTGCAAACCGTGTCCTTTGAAGTTAATTGCCAGCGACGTGTATCTATCTACCTGTACACATACATTCATAAAAAAAAACTTTCCCCGATTCGTGACAACTGAAAGAAAAATTGTACACTGATCCTTAAACACGGACCCCTATTTCAAAGTAGCGTCGATATTCGTTTTCAGCTGCACGATCCTGTGCCCTTATTGTGTGCGAGCAGATGCATGGCTTCCGTGTGTAGAGAATGCGAATGAAAGAGACAGAAAGAAACATTGCAATCCTAGGGACACCACAGATGTACAGTGTACACACGTGCAGTGTTTTGTAATGTAATACTCTCTCCTTCTTTCATGCTATTGAAGTGGAATTCCGTGATACTCATCCATGCTTCAGAGAGACTCCTGAATTTCAGAAAAAATTTCTTCAGTTCGTCAATTTCGGTCGTGGTATTTGTTTCCGGCGTCGCGCAGCGTCAATAATATTTACATTTTAATCAAATGTAGTTAAATCAATGCACATAGCCATACTGTTTATTTAGTTTCATTTTTGTTTTTTTTTTTGCTAAGGCAACGCTGTATTATTGTTTGCCTAATTTTGCATCCGAATCGATTTGAAATCTACAATAAAACCCTGGTTCTCATAGAAACAGAGAAGTTATCAAATAAAAACAAGCAATCCCCATATACCAAAGAAACGATTACCAGAAGAACCAAAAATTGTGTGTTGTGTGGTGTTATTTTGTGACCTTATATAAATTGAATTTCTGTTTTCTTTTGCTTTGACCGAAGAGCAATTTTAAAGAAATAAAATAAAATTTGAGACAATGTTGCAGCATCATATAAATGATGATTCATTTTTTTATCCACACAGTAATCCGATTGACAATTCTGGGCTCATTGATCAGCACAGCCGGGAACTGCACAGTGCATTAGTGGCAACAATAAATAATAATGTTGCAGTTAATAATACCATTCCATCGGCAGCTGTTGCAAATTCTCCATTACAAACAAAAAATGTGAGCGGACTAGTTCAGGCACAAGTACAGCAACAGCAAAATACTATAAATGGAACTGTGAATATCAATAGTTCAGCAAAATCCACATCGTCTGGTAGATCAACCCCAAATAACAATGGAACAGATCCTGCACCTGGAAAACTCTTTGTCGGTGGTCTTAGCTGGCAAACGTCTTCAGACAAGTTAAAAGAATATTTTAATATGTTTGGTACGGTCACAGATGTTCTCATTATGAAGGATCCTGTAACACAGGTAAGACGATTTTTTTTTCTTTCTTTCTTTCTTTTTCACCTTTTATTGTATTGTTATATCTGACCTTTTATTTTTTTCGTGTGTGGAGAGGTATCTTTATACCTTCATGATGAGGTATCAGATAAATATGTTTTATTTCTTCTTTTTTTTACATAACTTGAATTACATTAACTGCACCAACTGTCGCAAGTTGTGATTCAGAACAGCGAATGTACTTGAATTGTTAGTGGATTGTTTGAGGTTTTATTGTCACGTATAATGACGCTTATATTAAGAAGTCTAGAAATTGAAATAAATTAATGTTCACACATTTACGTATATAAGGAGAAGGTTATGCGGTACGAGTTTGTACTAGATCATAAGTAAATAGCAGATCCAGTATTAGGTATCGTCGTGTCCCCTTTAGAGCAAGGATGCGTTAATAAGTCTATACACGTTTGAATAAATATACATATTAATAGCAACATACAAATGAAATCAAATAAACAACTAATGTACGTCAGTAAGTAGGAATACGGTGATTGACAATAACATTAAAAAATGTAATAGATTAATTTTATTATTTTAAATTACCTCGAAGTATATACGATCAATGAACGATCTCCGGAATAACGACGCGGCATAGTTTTAATTTTTTATAATTTTTAAGCATATGTACATCCATAAGGATTCATGACTATGTATATGTAAGCCTGCTTCGAAGTCACTTCTCAACAAACACTTGGGTACACCATCCAGTGAGTAAGATCAAACAATTTTTAACGTACTATAATTTTTCCTTCCTTCAAAAAAAAATGGTATGTAAATAAATTAAGAAAATAAAACCAGAATACGCATTTGTTCATTCGTATGTATGTGGATTTATCTGCATAACGCAGCAAAATAATTGTTTCCAGGCTTTAGGCATTTGGAAACACCTCTCTAGTGACATCTTGTGCCAAATAAATACAGTTCTTGTTTTCCACAGGAACAATATAAGGATATTTTTCTACAAATTTACCTGGACCGGTTTCATGTTGCACATTGAAGAGAGAGGTATTACAAAAGGTCAAATTGAGAACTTCATATAACAAAACAAAAAATACAAAAAAACAACCTTCTCTCTCTATAAATATACTGTATGCACATATTTTTCCCCAATTTATTTCGCATTATTGTTACCGTAAACAATAGCATTATATATGTTGATCGTAATGGTTGAAGATGTATTTGTTGTTATTTATTTATATATATATATTTTATTTTTTGCCCCTTTAGTTACGTAGATGTTGACGATATGAGGATAATTTTGTGGTTACTATTCATAATATTGAAGAGTATTGGTTTCTAATTTCTAATAACTTCATTATTAACAAACAAACGAAAAATATATATCGTGAGTAAAGTCCCCGATAATGAATTTTTTTCTTGTTATGTGGCACAGGAATAGTAAATTCGTCCGTATGATTTATATATTTTTTTTAAGTAGAACAAAAATACCTACCATATGGGCTTATAATAGAACCCAACAATTTGTAGATCGAATAGAGACTTATAAAATATCTATATAATCACATATATAAGCATTAATAACATTAGAAAATTAAGAGAAAACAAAAAGAACAAATATTGGAACACAATGAACAATTAACTAGTATGTACTTGAAAAAAAAAAGCGATTGATTGTTGTTATCCAATTGATCTCTCTCTCACAAAGTATTAAAATTGATCATGTTTGTGTGTAAATACGTAAGGTACATTTTCTAATTCATGTGTACTGAGAAATGCGACCAGGTTTTGAGATTAGTAGTTTGTTAGTTATTTTTACATACTTATATAATATATGCATATATTGTGTGGAGCATAATTGCTCATGGTGTCTCGCGACTGATTTCGCATGTATTCAAAGATAATTATGCTTTTACCAAAGGGGATTTTTTATTTGTTTCTTTTTTGTTTTTATGTGTGTTTTTTTAAGTTTTCTTTAAAAACAAAATTTATATGTAAATCTGCATCCAAAATGCAATTGCGTTGGCATCTCTTGAAAATCAACGCATGTTTAAATTGTATGGCCTATATCAGAAATCGGGCTGAAGTGCTAGTAGTTCAGAGGCTTTCAATGTTTAAGAAAAGATTTATTTCTCAAGTTATGGTTCAGATTGTCATTGTGAGCCGATGAAGTGTAATACCAGTTGACGCAAAGTTTATCATCCAATTTTGTAGAAATTATTAATATATTAATATATTCGCCGGCAAGCACATTTGTGCTCGTTCTAACGCATATCAAATATTGCATAAATCCGCTTGAAGTAGTCGAAAAAGAGTCTTGGATCCTTAAATAGGACGGTCTTGCTGGCCGTGCCAAATCGCCGAAATTGAAAATCAAGCAACCAAGAACTGCCGTCATAATATCGATTGTTGGTCGTGGTGGGAGGCACCAAGCCTCGCTCAAGACCCTGTAGCTTTCATTCCTCCCCAGTAAAAATTATTAATTGATCAAAATGTTCCGAAGACCAGAAGGAAGAGGTGGATGCGCACAAAAATCCAGGGTTATACAATGTTCTCGAAGAAGTCCTCGAAGACTCTCAGAGCTGGAGCGTTAGTGTCCATTCTCTCTACATGTCCTAGCCATCTGAGTCGAGACAATCGAATTCGTTTGACTAGGCCAATGTTGTTATACAGCTCGTAGAGTTCGTCGTTCAGTCTTCTCCTTCAAACACCTTCTTCGGAAATGGGACCGAATATGAAACGAAACAACGAAATGTCCTCATTTGACATTGTCCATGCTTCTGCGCCATATAGCAGGACTGAGGCTATCAAGGTCTTATATGAAGACAGCTTGGTTTGCCGAAACAAGGCCTAATTTTTCAATTGTCGCCTAAATCCAAATACGCAGCGATTGGCCAAGATTATCCTTCGTTTTATCTCAGCGGTGATGTCATTTGCGATGATTACTGCGGCTTTATACAACCGCAATTGAAAATGATTGTCATTCATTTCCATAATCATTTTATAATGCTCATTTCTGCTAAATTGTTTGCAATATCCTAACAATTACTATGAATAACATAGCAAACAATTTAACGATGTTTAAAGTTTGTGCATCTTATGCACGAGATGATGCTTAAATAACTTAATGACGTTTGAAGTGATGCCTTTCAAAGTTGGTATAAAGGCTTTCTTCCACTTTGGTCTAATAGTTTATTCCAACGTTCCAGAAAAGGAATAATACTTCTTTTTATAAACGAACAGAGGCGAGAGGTCTGAAGAGTCCAGCTGCCAACTTCCACTTTTGCTTTCTCAATAAAGCTGTGCGGGGTTTGCCAGGTCATCATCCATCTCAGACTACATCCGAATTAAATTTTCTATTATTGACACAATTTCTACATTTTAGTGTGATCCTGGCCCGTGGCATTATAGGTATGTGCGTCGATTCTTACGCATTTGAATCTACGTGAAAGATTCGATTCCTGGTACGACAAGAATATATTGCATGTTCGAGCCACAAGGTTAGATCAATCGCAACTGTAAATGATACTTCCATGGGGATTCGAACCGCGGACCCTATAACCAAGGACAAGCACTCAAGCGACTGATCAAAGATTGTAACTGCCTAAAAAGTCTTTTTAAACATTTTGCTTATGCATCAAAGGTGCCACCGTGGTGGCCCGTGGCGTTGTGGGAAAGTTCGATTGCTGTTTGTGCGACAAAAATAATGTTCACGGTCCCACCTTTTTCGAGTCACTGACAATGCTCAAGGAGTATCCCTGTCTAGAAAAAAGCTTTTCAAACTTGGACGTTCGGAGTCGGCATAAAACTGTAGGTCCTTCTCACTCGAAAGAGAACAATAGCACGCACAACACAAGTAGTTGCTGAAGCTAGGCCCTGGCCCTCTACAGGCTTTAGCGCCACCCATTTTATTATAATAATTCCTCCATTATAAGTTAATTTTTTTTCGAAATTTATTATAGAACACCAAGACGTATGCTCCACACTATATATACCAGACCGTTTTCCAATTAGTAGTTGAGCCAAAAACAAGATAAATAATTATACCATATACATATATTTCCTGCAATAGTTGAAGAGAATAAAAAAGAACTGCTTTGGTGTGAGAGCAAAAACCAACATTAATTCCGTTAACTTAGGCATATAGTTATTAAAAAAACAGTATTTTGAAATTAATGCAAGGTTTTTAATGATGTAAAAAAAGCCAAACGAAACTAAAGCTTGTTTCGTTTGGTTATATTTTTTTGTTCGATTGCTTTTGGATATTATAAATATAATTTTGATAATACAAACATTATTTTATTTTTCCTTATAAATTTAGAATGTGAACTCACATGTATAATGTATGTATACTCTGTAATGAAATACTTTTGATATAACTATAACACTAAAAGCTCAAAATATATACATTAACTTTGAACATTCTTGTATTCACCCTTTAAAGAAAAAACTGAGCGATATGTACATATCCTTTTTTTTAGTTAAACTTGTTGTGTTTTTTTTTTTCATAAATACTCTTGATTGATAACGAATATAACGCTTTCAAAATCTAGACTGTCACTTAAAAAATCTTACGGAGGGAAGAGATAGCATGCTCGCTATTTGTACTAAAACCTTGTTAAAATAGCTCTTTGTATCTTCATATGGAAAGTGTGTTGAAAACAAAAAAAAAAAAAAAAAATATCTATACTGAGCAGTGGTTTCGCTTTGTAGCTATTGTTTCGAAATGAAAGGTGCTTTCCAAAAATGTTAATATTTGTTATGATGGACGTATTTTGTAGAATTAGAATTTATAATCGTGGTTACGTGTCTTCGTAATACTTTTGGCTTGTACTGCAAACAGATTATCCACCTCAGCTGTGATCGTCGTCGTCTGTCTATGCGCATAGATGTCTGAATGTAATTTTAGACAAGAAGCAATTTCTTCTCCTTCTAAAAATTGATATGAATACTCCTGAGCTAATAAGCTAAGCCAGGAGTGCATACATTCCATTAACTAACAATTATTCCCACAGTGACGCAGAACAACTAACCCTCGTGGCATCGGACCTCAGACTGGAATGGAGTCTAGTATAAATTCTTGATTCTGTCTACATCTAACAGTGACAGTAGCAAGATCTCCTCCTCCATAAAGGAAGTCTTTGATTTAGATCATTTCCTTTGTAAATTCAAATAAATTGTAGCGCTGTTAGTTTTACCGCCACTCCTTCGCATTGCCTTTGAGACTTTCTTTATGCCGCTTTTTTGACAGTATTCATAGAGTATACTCTAAAGACACTCTGTTAACTATGAACGCGTAGGCTCCATCAGTTTTCGGAGTCCCTTTTATCAGCCTTGCTATGCGTCTTCAGCAAATACAACTCATTTTCTTCTAAATTACAAGCAGTGCGTTGTGAGTCCCTTAGATAATATCAAACATCATTATAGCTATGGGAACATTCTCTCCTAAGGCCTTGAGCTAAATGTAACCGGACGTATAACTCTCATTAAGCTTCCTTCTAAAGTTAGGTGAATAAACATAGGATTCATCTTTTAAAATCCGTGAGTGTTCCTTAGTTTTACAAAACTAATCACCCTGAATTCCAACGATACGAATACTTTACGCCTTGTTGTAGCACACTACCTAGTAGTAAGTTTTTTGTTTTTGGAAAGCACCCAACAGTCGATGAACAAACATTTTGTGCAGACAAGCAATAAAGCCAAAAAAGGGTTTTTGCAATATATTTACACTGTAGTGTGACCTCTACGCTTATCTGATCAGTAGTTGTAATGTTCACTGTATTCTGAACTAGTTCATTATACATTAGCATTTTCAAATATTATTCAAGGTTTAATTCTAGTCAAACAATTGTACACAATAGAGTATTGAGAATAAACTAAACTTTAAACTTAATTCCATACATGCATATTTGTAAACAATTTACTTTTGTTATTCTGCTGCTAATTGCTATTTTTCACATTTTAGAGAAGCCGCGGATTTGGTTTCATAACATTCCAAGAGCCAAATAGTGTTGATAAAGTTTTAAAGGTGCCAATTCATACACTCGATGGTAAAAAGATCGACCCTAAGCATGCAACACCGAAAAATCGACCGCGTCAAGCCAATAAGACGAAGAAAATCTTTGTCGGTGGTGTATCACAAGAAACATCAGCGGAAGAGGTAAAGACATATTTCAGTCAATTCGGTGTCGTCGAAGAGACCGTAATGTTAATGGATCAGCATACAAAACGTCATCGTGGATTTGGTTTTGTAACATTCGAAAATGAAGACATTGTCGATCGTGTGTGTGAAATTCATTTTCACACAATTAAAAATAAGAAAGTTGAATGCAAGAAAGCACAACCAAAAGAGGCTGTAACACCAACAGCACAACTCTTGCAAAAACGTTTGATGTTCAGTACACTAGGTGTACGATTACCAACGGGGGCTGGACAATTGGTGGGAGGACCAGCCGGAGCATCAGCGGTAACAGCAGTTAGCCCCTTAGCTATGTTACAGTCACAACAAGCTGCACAGGCGCATGCCGCTCAAGCTATCTTGCATACACCATTCTCAGTACAAAATGCTGCGGCCGCAGCTGCTGCAGCAGCCGCACCAGGTTATGGAAAACTATTAACATCATATCCACAGGCAGCGCTTCACAGCGTAAGGTAAGTACAAGATTTTGATGATTTCATATGAGGTTTCCGATCGTTGACACATGCATACACTAGTTATTTGAAACTTAGAATTGAACATCCTTATTTTTATTCAGATATGCACCATACCCATTGCCCGCCAGTGCTGCGGCTGCAGTTGCAGCGGCACAGCAACAACAGCACCATCATCACCAACAGCAGCATAATGCCGCCAACCAACATACAAATCAAACAGCAAATCATGCTGTGGCTGCCAATTCAGCCGCACATGCAGCTAACTCAGCAGCGCATGTTGCAGCTGCCCAACAAGCAGCAATTGTTGCCTCGAATACAATGAATGCCGCTGCAGCGGCTGGTAATCCATATCAAAGTTACACTTTGGCCAATGTTGATATGTCAAGCTTCCAAGGTGTCGACTGGGGATCAATGTATGGTATGGGAATGTATGTTTAAAAACAATTATACCATTTCAATATTTGACCGAATGCAGTATTTGCAACTTAAGAATGTTTTAAGAAAAAGAAAAACAAACATAATTATTATTTTTCATGATTTTCTTTCTCTTTTTTTTCGTTGAAAAGGAAACAAAACGTATTAATTTATAACTACATAACTCACACATAAACAGACACAGGAAATTCTAACAAGTTCAGAATTTCATTCTAATTATGCAGTTTCATATAGTAACGTTAAGTTGAAAAAACAAAAAACAAAAAAAAAAAAGAATAAGTATAAATTATATATGGGATGTAATAATTATTATTAAAACAAAAAACAAAAGAATTAAAATACATTATAAAAACCACCGATTCTATGGCGATTAGTTTCGCATTCAAATTATAAAATATATTATGAAATATGAATTAAAAGTGCAGTACACAGTTCACAGTAACCGGTACAGTCGGCTGAATACGAAACATTTTTGTATTCAAACTTCTTACTAAAATGAAAAAACACACATTATTATTATTATTACCTTGTATTATTTAAAAAAAAAAGTAATAATTAAATGTACTTAACCAGAGAGGGTTATTAAATACTAGAAATGTTAATTTTAGGAACTTGTTATATCTTTCAGACTGATTGAATAACATTGATTTCACCATACAGTATGACACACAATATATTCTAGAAATAAGACTTAATTAAATTTAATTTTCATTTCGTTTGCAAATGAATTGAATACAAGTTTGTAAATTATTGAATATAAGAAGACAACCTAAAAACGTTTCTATTGAATAATAACCTTTTACTCTTAACCTTCTACAAAACAAACATACGTATATATACATATATATTTAAATTAAAATATGTATTCATTTTCATTGTAAGAAAGTAATTTTGTCATATTTTTTCATTCTTCTTCCTTATTTTTCTCTTATCATTTATCGCTTTGTTGCGGTTATCTCTATGAAATAGTACAGTAGCCAAGGGTTATATACATACTTTATCAAAGAAATTTGAATTAACATATGGCATGAATGCGTAATAACATCACCTGATATCATCATATTTTTTCACACATGTAAAAAATATTGTTTATTTTTTTTTTAATCACATTTGTTATAAATATGTGTTTTGATATTGATTCATACATTTTTTTGAAAGAAGTTATTCCGAAGTAGTCTGCTGAATATCTATTTTCGTGTAGTATTATTTCTTCCTTATTCATAAGTTGTTTGTATGTTGTATTTAATAATTTGGAGAAAAAAAAAACAAAACATGAATATACATATATATATAAAAAACAACATTTCTCATCATAATATTAATCAGTAGCTATAAATATTTGAGTTTGTAACTTCATTTGAAAAAAAAAAAACATAAAATAATATAATAACTGCCAGAAATAAATGTAATTTGAAAGATTTCCCCCCTTAGCAAGATTCATCGGATTAGATTTCGTAACATCAATCTGTTTCTTATTAACTGTGGACGTAATCATTTTTACACAACTTAGCATGACATAAAATAATGACACGAATTTATAATTTAGTTTTACTTTGTTAGTTACTTTTGTTGCATCATTCCATGTATTTATTAGATCATGCATGTTTCTGTATACGATTCATTGATCTTAAATATTTTTTTTATGTTGTTAGAGTTTAGTTATTAGTTTAGAAAACAATTCCAATATTTTGCTTAATTTTTTTTTACCACTATGCAAATGTTTTAAACAATCAGCACATGGAAGTGTGAATATATTTAACGTCGTGACAAATCAACAGCAATGCGTGTGAGCACAAGCATGGTTCTTTGAATATGTTTGTGCTTGTGAAAGGGTCTGCGGAAGAGCAATTTAGTGACGGTATCGCCTTAGATTGTATTACCGCTTATGAAATTTGACATCTGACAGATATGAAACCAGGGGTGCCAACACATAACTTGAAGCAATCGAGTTGACTCGATACAATCGGCAATTCGCAGCAGTTGCTGCAATCGAGTATTCTCGATTGTATCGTAGGATTTGACAGCATTTATAGATCACAGTGGCATTTTTAAATAAAAGTTACAATGCAACTCGTCACAAGTTACATGCTGGCTGAAAAAAACTCAACTCAATTGTATCAAGTTACGTGCTGGCACCTCAGACTAGCCTACTCCGTTTATTCGTACGATATGTAGTAAGTTTTCTGACGATATTAGTCGTAGAGTGTACGCAGCTATTGTCGATATTACTTCGAAACTTAAGAAGAATGAATAGGTGTAAAGCGCTCTCTTGCACGTCTCTCTAAAAATCAACATGTCAGCGTACGCAAAAAGTAATTCAAAGCCATTTTACATAACACCACATGGACCGGCTTTAAATACTCAAGAAATCTCAATAGATCTTACTGTCTACCTTCTCCTCCCTCTTTTTTTTTTGGTTTTAAAACAGTCGATTCGATGTAGTTTCCATTTCGTATGTATAAAATTATGTTTAAAAAACTCACAAAAAAGTATTATTAGAAAATAAATTTTATTTTTTTAAAACACTAAACTAATTCTTTTTGTTAATTTTTTTAACATGAATTTTCCACCAGCTTTTTGTATTATTTTTACATTCGATTTGTTTCAGTTTGAATCAGAAATACACACTTGTACACACATCTCTCTAGTTCTCATTTGTGTTTATATATAACTTAATGTAGTGTTGTATATCATCATCAAAATAATATAAATTATGATGCGCATGTCTCTTGCTTATTTAGTTCATTCTCTTTCTTTTCATTTTTTTTTTATTTTTTTGTTCTGTAAATAAAGTTATAAAAATTATTTGTTGATGCAACAAAATTGTTGATTTGTTTTATTTATTCCTTGACCTAATTAGCTGTTGTATTGTAATTGGTTGCGTTTTTTATGGAACTGTAGGTTTAAAAGGTAAGAAAACGCTATACATACATATGAATATTCAAAAAAAAAGCAATAATACATAAATCATAATCTAGATCAACGGTATATTAATTTGTTGAATGTCACACATCATTATTTTTTGCTAATAATTTTTACACATGGTTAAAGTACCTTATAACAAACAAAAACAAAAAAAAGTCATACGAGTTATCCTCTCCTGATCTCAATTCTATGTTTGTGGTTTTGTTCGTTAGTTTTTTTTTAATTTCCTCCTATTTTTTTGTATGTAATTTATATGAATTGTAGTGTATAATAAATAACTGTAATACTGGTCGCCAAAAGCTCTTGTTTATTTGCCTCCTTCATTGCTTATACCAAATGATAGCATATCTTTCTTAAACGTAAAACCTAATGTGAAAGGTGCCTTAGTCCTTTATATAACAAAAGAAACAAAAAAAAGAACACAAATAAAACAACCAAAATCAGTAAGTAGAATAAAAATTCCAAATACAAATTCATTTTATAATCTTATTTGTCTATACATGTATGTACGTATAGTATTAGTTGAATCACACATGCCCAATAAATTAGTTTTATTTTATTAAATCCTCTTGTCCTTTTTTTTACTTTTAAAGCTACAATAACAGAAAACCGAAAAAATTCTATGTTAAAAAAAATACCAATAAAAACATTTAATTTCATTTTTGTTAGAATTTGTATAGAATGCTATCTTAGTAGGTCTAGTCTGTTCGAAGGGACAACTTGTGTACAATTGTATTTTATTTTTCTTAGAGATATGAGTTTGTACAGTTATTTTTGAAAATGTATTTAGACTGTGTACTACAGTTTTCGTCTAAAAAAAGCTTTTTTGTTATAAAACTTGCATTTTCTTTATCAAGCATAATGATTTTTTTTACTTAGTGATACAATAAAATAAAATGTAGAAGGACATACAAATATTAATACTTGATAATGTTTGAAATCACTCTCACTTTCGCTTTTTTAGTTTTAAATTAGATGAATGCGATGAAGCGCGAAACGAGAATAAACCTGTTAGACTATGGGAAAGACAGCTTTCTTCAAGAAGGTTATCTTCTTTAAATTCAGAATGATTCAGTAATCTACTAGTGCCAATTCTTTATTTCGTGCTACAGTCCGGGTACAGTCTAAGCCTCAACCAACAAGTCTCTTCAGCCAGCACGATTTTTAGCCAGCTATCTCCATAGAGAATAGCTCTGCATTCGAAGACTATTCTTCCCCCAGACACCATCAAAGACCCCCAGAACCCCCAGAACCAAAGACACAAGTAGAACATCTCAAACGACAAAACAGCTTCTTTGCCCGCTTTCAAGTCTGCGCCATAGAGAGGGGTGTTTTGTGAAGTTAGCTTGGTCTTTCGATAGATAGCTCTGTTACTTAATTTTCTAGTGAGTGCAAAGAAACAGCAATTGGCAACAGTAATTCTGATCTTGATCTCAGTACTGGTGTTAATCCTGACCCTGTTTACTGCAGAACCGTGGGCTACAAATTTCTTGACTACCCCAATGTTTCTGCGGTCTATTATGACGGTCTGTCCGAGACTTTGATGTTGCGCGTCCTCCTTGATGACAGCATGTACTTCGTTTTACCCTGGATTACCGCTAGACCAATTTTAGCCGCATCCGCCTTATTGACGGCTCGCTGTGTTCGTTCGACTACGTGAATGTCGTCCGCATAAGCAAGCAGTTAAACGGACTTTTGAAGATCGTGTCTCTAGTGTTGACGTTTGACTTTCGCATGATCCTCTCAAGTATGATGAAGAATTCACAAAACAGCGTGTCGACTTGCCTAAAATTTTTGTTTGACATTGAAGGTCTCGGTGAGTTTGTTATCGACTTTGATGGAGCAGCGAAAGTTCTCCGTCATCATCCTGCACAATCTCACGAGTTTGGCCGGAATGTCAAAACTAGACATGGCGCTGTATACCTCGTCTCTATGCACCCTGTCATATGCCGCCTTGAAATCGAACGTTTTATTTCAGCCCCTTTATCACTGCCTCATTTTAATCATGTTGTCGAGATCAGCAATGAGCTTGCTTACTTATTTTGGCAGAGATGTTTATCTCTTTTATAAGATTTTGAGAGAAATAAATACGCCACTTCAACTTGTTGAAGACAAAACAGAAACTTTTTCAAATACAAAAACTTGGTCGTGATTTAGAAGCACTCAGTATCTTCACATACCAAGAGGTCATACATTAACTGAATGCGCTCACCTTCTGCCGTGAGCATCTTATCTATCAGCAAACAAATAATAAAAATGTCGTGGTGTCCGCTGAGTTCAATTCTCTTCTTGTTTTGTCTACAAAGATTGGATTGTGCACAATGTTGCAATAGCTTTTTATGAGTTTTATCACAATATTGTTGTTTGAATTTTGTTGAATTTTATTCATGGGAAAATGATATTCTTTTCTGCTGTAGAAGCTAAGCTCTGGCTCTTTACTGGCTGTAGCGCAATCCAGCGCTATAGCGCAGACATCCTTTGGGTTAGATTATGTAGGATACTTGAAGAGACTAATAACAGTTAGGCCAAAATATGTCCATTGGGTTGCTCTTTAAATGTCAAGTGTGTGCTTGCTTGTGTTAATACAGCTGACGGTAACATGCACATAACAACTTGTTGAAAACTACCCAGGTCCCTCGTTGGGAGTTATTTCTTTAATAGAGAGTGAGTGTTCTACACGAGCAGAGAAGGTGAAATCTATCAACCTAATAGAAGCCTATCGATTGAGTATTACAATACCGGAGTCAGACTGTATTGATCAGCTATACCTCTACTATCATTCCACTATAGTTGTATGTATGATTTCCACTATGCTATAGATTGTCTATTTTCAATAGATCGATATCGCAATGGACTCCATAGTTTTTTCCAATTAAAGTATCCTCCACTCCGCTAGATGGCGCAGTCGTCTGGTCTCCCTGGTTAGAATCTTAGTGAAAATAAAGTTAAAACGCTCTATCCGGCTTACAAATATGGTCCCGCCATTTGCGTTGGTACCAAATCAACAACATTGTCGCGGGCGTTGTCGGTAAGTGGCTGGATATAACAGTGGCTCACTTACCTAATCTACTAATGCAAAGTAAGACGAACTGAAATATATTCCGCTTTATTATAATCGGTGGTGGCTCGTGGTGTTGCAGGCTTGTGCGCCGACTCATAAACTTGAACCTACGTGACTATGTCCGATTCCTGGTCTGTACTGCAATTTCATGGCCCCACCTCTTTCGAGTCAATGAAAATGCTCAAAGAGTATTCCTGTCTAAAAGAAAAGCTTCTAAAACTTGGCCTTTCGGAGTCGGCATAAAAAACTAGGTCTTTTCCACTCGTGAGAGAGCAATAGCACACAAAACACGAGTGGTTTCTGAGATGTAAGGGTCTAGCCTTCTACCGGCTGAAGCGTCATCCATATTATTTTTATTTGTTAAAATAGATGCACTTTAGAACAAAATTAACGCTGTTCTCTCTGACTTGGCAATGCCCCAGACTTGATAGGAATTACCTTCACAAAACCTCTCGTTTCTCGTGCAACATCGCAATTCATCGTCATGACCCATCATTATGCAAATTTTGATTGTGCAGGTTAAGGCTATAGATGTAAAATATTAGTTTTCCGGAGATTGAGATTCGATTGATCAATTGATCCCAATTTAGACAGCCAATGAATAATTAAAGGGTAAAATTAGTAGTTTTCAATATTTAATGCACGCTGCTTGAAAAATATTTCTTTTATTTAAATGAAGAACGAAACTAAATGATACTTGTTCATGAAAGAAAGGCGAAAAAAGAGAAATGAAAAATTAAATGTTGATTTCGTTATTCTTTAGAAAGCTTTTCATCGAAGGTCTGACTTGTGAATGTAGAATCATTCTCTGAATATTCAAATGTTTTTCCCATCAGCAATAGAGCCGTGAAAAAGTAGTGTTTGTCAAAAGAACTTCATACAATTCTGCAAGAAAAAAATATAAGCATGCCTAAGCCGATGTGCAAATTCTAAATGTATTTGAATAAATAGAGAAACAATCTTAGAGTAGATATGTGTATGTATCTGATTTGCTTGGAAAAGATTTGTTTATTCATTCAGCGCGTATTTTGAAATGAATTTCAATAGAAATCAATTGTTCGAAATATTTGTTGGGCGTGTTACGTGTAAGGAACAAACAAAAATCTCGTATATCAATCGTGTTTTATGTTGCTTTTGCTGATGTTAGAAAAAGTAAAAATATACTCAGAATCCATTTGTACGAAACGAAGTTACGATACGCACTACGAAAAAACGATATCACACAATTTCCGACAGAAATAACTTGTAGAAAACCATACAAATTTCCATTTCATTCGTAGTCAGTGATAGCAACTTTCAAGAACTTTTTAGTAGATTTTTCACCGTGATTGATTTTTGGGAGTTCTTAGCACATTTTCGATTACAATGGATTTCATGATAGGGATGATTATTTTATTCGCGAATGGTTTCGTTAAATTTAGTTATCCGTTTTATATTCTATAAATGCTATGTTACCCGGAGTTGGGTAATACAGCGGCTTAGGAAAGAGATTCAAGCCAGAACGATAACTGATTAGGCAATGTTCTAGTGATAGCTATAATGCAGCGACTAAGTGTGTCGAACAGAATCCGCAGATGGTAAAAAGCGAGTGACTGCATAGAGCATTCACACCTAAGACAGCATAGTCTCTCTGGTAGCAGCCGGATAAGGTAACTCTTAATTGCTTTCTGCTACTGCAGGCTTAGGGTTTTAAAGAAATAGTTCCTAAATGGCTTTTCTTCTTCTGTTTTCATCGTCCTTCTCTTCCTTGTCTCTGCAACTTCTGCATGAGTCGTTAAAATTGGCATGTGTTGAGAACATATGAGTTAATGCATAGTGGTTTCTTATAACGCTAAGGTTTGTAAGCAAGCCAGCCTGCTTTTCGGCATTTAGAGTTTCATAATGATGCACGAAGCGTCTTCAAATCATGAGCGATTATCAGAATTAATTGTGTCCAGCATTAATGGAGACATTGCTGTAGCGAGGAGCTTGGCTGCTAGGCGTTCACTTAAAGGAAGTGATGAGCCCCTCAAATTCATACTGGTTAAGCGTGACAAACGAGCATAGCTTTTGTGAGTCAGTAAACAGACGTGCAACACAATTTGTTACCGCTGAAGTAAGGCCGAGCACTCATCTTGGACTACACCTCACGGATTAGAATGGGTTGCCCCGAATCGATTTCTTTTATATTCGCCTTGGTTAAATACAAGGCAAAAGAAAGGATAGAATTTTGCAACTGAATTTCGAAATAAAACTGTAGGTAATTAAATTTGAAGCAATAAAATAGGGAAAGTTACACCTGCCATTAAGGTACATTAGAAATTTCAAAATTAACCTTATTCCCTGTGTGTATTGAATGGGATCAGGGATTATACCCACTTTCTTTAGAAATGTTTCAGGAGAAACTTCAAGGTAATCTGCGAATGTACTGATCAGCTTTTTTGTCCGAAAGACTAGTGGACGGGCAGGTGTGCGAATGATTTTCATACGACTCTACCTGTCAAGAATTGCCTTCTGTTATTGTTTCCGTGCGGAACCACAATAATGGTCACAGTCCGAGATGCGTTTCGTAAAATGGCTAGCTTATGTGCCATTAATCAATCACTAAGTATAACTAAATAGTAAGCCCTATTGAGGTAGGAATTAAAATGTTCCATTTCCATCCATTATCCGTAATTTTGCTGATATCGAACAAATACATTAGAGTTTCATAGTGATGCACGAAGCGTCATGAAGCCATCAGCGATTATGAGAATTAAATATGTCCAGCAATAATAGAGACATTGCTGTCGACAATGCACGTAATGAGACACTGATGCTTAGACAGTTGAAATACAAAAGAAACAGTAAACAAATTGATAGAAAGATATAAGCACGCCCACAACAAATATGAACATAAACCAGAGAGATAAGAAATGTAGAAATAGTTTTATTTGCAATGCTTTTACAAGATGGTATTAAAAGAAACTAATATTAATTGTTGTCCTTTATCGTGTAGCCATAAGTGTATTTTAGTTCATTGACATTCAATTCATTTATTTTTAAAAGTAAACATGTGTTGGCTTTTGTATGTAAATATAAACTTCTTTCATCATCCACTGCAGTATTATCAAACCATTAAATATATATTATATTTGAAACCCAACAAAGATATTAATCATTAAATAGACATCGTTAATGCACTACAAGAACTTATGGTAATCATATCATTTATCAATAAAAAGAAAAGAAAAAAGTATTAAATACACCACAAGGTTACTTAAATGTTAGACTATTTCCATTTCTAACGACTGTATATACTATATATATTTAAAAGAAACGATTTTTATACAAATGTTCTTACAAGAAAGGATAAGGAAAAAAACAAAAAAAAAAGAAACAAGAAACAAAAGATGATCTTACATTCAGTATATAAATAACATATACATATATATGCATTAAATTACATGTACTTATATGTGTATATGGACTTATATATATACAATGCTTGTGTGTTTGTATTTGCGTGCATCTACTCATGTTTAATACAAAGGACAATAATATTCTGTACGTCAATAAACAAAATCAATTAAAAATGAATTAATAATTTGAGAGCAATATTTTAAGATTCCTGAAATATCATGCGGAACTTGTTGCGTAATGTTAGAATATATAATAAATATATACAGATATATATATATATATATTTGTATATAACTACACTTATTAATATATGTATTTCTAATGTTATTCATGTACGCATAAGTTCAATGTATACTTGTATACATAGTATACAAAATTATAATAATTAATTAAAGCTTTTAATATAAATAAAAATAATAAAAAAAATATCGTTGAATTGTGATCTAGGTAACATGTTTCCATTACGTTATATGTTCTTAATATGTAAAATTAATTTGAAATAATTGAGAAAAAATAAATACGATACAGAAACACAGAACAGACAACTTTCAGAAGATTTAAATTATTCACAATTTTATACTAGTGTCACGGATTCGATGTATTTTGGACCAGTTATAGATTTTATAGGACAAACAAACAAACAAAAGAAGAAAAAAAATACAAGTAGATTTTTATAAATAGCTCAAGAATATATACATTGAATTTAAAACAAAAATATATACAATTAAAAGAAGCCCAATTTTAAGATTGGTAATAGATAATCTCTTCTCTTAATATATATATTGCAAAAGTCAAGTATAAATTAATAATTAATAAGACTAATATAACATATAAAAAATATATATATATTATTTTCTTTATATGATGATGTGCAAGTACAAACTTATATCTCTAAATGTATAATAGATATATGAAAAGAAAAAAAAATCGTGGCTGATGTGTCAAAAAAGTGTTAATGACTCTGTCAGTTTGAAAAAAAAATTATAAAACAATCAAATCATATTTAGAAATCTGGTTACTTCAATCGAATAAAAAAAAACATAAATGCAAATTTTAAACAGAATGCATGACCATGAAAATTATCTACTAACATTCTTAAAGTTTTGATCGAAAGTCTTCCTAAGAAAATTAAGAAACAAAAGAGAAATAATAAAAAAAAAGAAAAATGAAAACCAAACAAATAACTAACAATTTATTGAAATCAATTAATTTCGTTTTTAATTCCTTGCGTACTTATTTCGTAAATGAAAAAAACAAAAACTAAAACTGTTACATACTTTTTCTTAATGAAAATCTTAATGCGCATACTTTAATTGTACGTGGACCAAATTCGTTAAAATAGAGTCAAAGTTGATTTTTTTTTTTCATTTTTTTTTTGTGTAAATATTTGAGAAGTTTCACGAGCTTTTGGCACTTCTTTTTTGGATTTTGTGTTTTCTATCTATATACTTGACAATATATATAACATAAAGCAAATTAAAAATTGTATTCTCTGATATTATATTTAAGGAGCATTTTCCCGGGTTTATCATTGAATCTATTAAATAAACTTATATAGTGTTTAACTTAAATATTCAAACGAAAGAAAAAAAGATATGTTAATCGAAAAATGTTAAGTTAACTTGCTACTTTGGAGGTGGCCTATATATTCATATATTCCTTAATTTATTTTTATGTTAAGTTCAAAATAAAACCACATTATTTACTCAGGAGTAGATTTAACTTATTTCCTTCAATTTTCCGCCGTTGCATTAGGCAAACAGCTAAGTTCGGGACTTAAATGAGATGTCATCATATAAAGCTACCATGTGGCCAAAATCAAAAGGGTTTCTTTCATAATAACACACTTATTTAGCATGATCTTCAAAAAAAAAAAACGTCTTTCTTTACCTACATACAAAACAAAAGTCATTTAAGAAATACATACAAGTGGCATACAAAATAAAGCAATAAATAGTGCCTTACATTACTCATGCAGACGACCTACTGAAGGACAAATATTTGATAGTGATTGTAGGCTGAATACGTCTGAAACAACGGTGATACATCTGTGAAAATGTAGTAATTACACGGTGTAGTTTTTTAATTTAATTGTATCTTGTTCAAAATCAATGTATCTAAGAAATGGTATTTGATGACTTATCAGTGAACAAAAAGAAATCTGAATATACAAGCACGTACGTGATGCGAATAAACTCATTTAATTCCTAAACAATCGTATTTATACAAAAATATATCCAGACAATTTGAACGAATATTGTACGAATAACTTTTAAAAGAAAAGCGAATTAGATACAATTTTTTTCAGTTTGGAAACACCATCGTAGAAGATCGTAGACCAAAAAATTAATAGGTATTTCTATTATCCACACAACCATTAGTTTTCGTTTATGTTTAACGCTTGTTACTCAATTGTTTGATTTCAATTCAACAAATTTCCGGATGCTTTATTAATGTTAGTGCGATATGGCATGAATTTCTTTTTTTTGAAACGTTACACTTGCAGGTATACTTTTTATAGTCAGTCTGAAACTAATTGCAAAGAGTAGCGACTATCCTTCGAACAAATCACAATAGCGATCTTTCTTAGCAGGCAGTACAGAAATGATGAGGCTTATACAAATTCTGAATAAAGCCGTACATTATGATGCAATAGCTTTAATAAGTTCAGGAGTTCCAAAGTGCAGAAATCATTATATGATTATTATAAATCAGGTGCAAAGGAATATACCATCGAGTAGCTTTTCTATGAATAGGAAGGACGCTGCACGTCCACAAAAGATTGTCTTGGCTCCATTCTCACCCTCGTTTTTCCAACTACTGCATGGGAGATCCATCCTTAAGGCGTGAGTACACGATATTATAACACAACGACAAGATGTCTTGTTATGACACCGGTGAGTATCCTAAGCGCTGGTCTCAGCAAAACAGCGTTTAAAATACATATGTCCTGAAATTTATGTGAGAATTTGAACACATGCGTACATTGTCTCTGCGAAGCACTCACTCCCTCTAACTTATGAGACCTCAAACGCTCTCTCCCTCTCATATTTGTGTACTTTCTAAGTCTATACAAAAACGAATTGAGATATCCACTACAGTCAGAATCATCCAAATTCGTGGCATGCAAGTTTTTAATTCTCAATAGGACAATTCTCAGTCGACTGAGTAACAAAATACCAAAAGGGATATCAATCGATAAATTTGTCCACTAGTGATGTGCACTCGCAATAAAGGTCTGGTTTCCCATAGCGGCTTTAGTCGCGTCTGACCATAAAAGTCACATATACCTCCAACAATGGATAGTCTGCCCTAGGAACTGTGTAATGGCATTGACATAAGTTAAAATGAGAAATACTCTTATAAACAAAATATGATCATATCTAACGATCTAAACGAAGCCGAAAATATGAATACATCTCTTCGAATTTTAACCCGAGACTTCTATCCATTTTGTTTCACTTTACAGTCCAGGGCGGCCTTTCCAGCCAGCACGATCTTTCTCCAACTATCTCCAGTGCCACATTGGTTGAGATCCTTCTTTATTTGAGTGCGTCATCTTAATCTAGAACGTTCTCTGACGCATTGTCCCAATGGTTCGGATTCGAAGACTCTTCGAGCCGGAGCTGTGGTGTCCATCCGCTCTACATGACTTAGCCATCTTAACTGCGCGATCTGAATACGCTTAACTATGTGCATTTCGCTGTATAGTTCCTGGTTGAATCTTCTCCTCCAAAGGCTATCACCGCAAACAGGACCAAAGATCGAAAGCATAACTTTTCTCTTAAAAGTATTAAGAGATTATTTATTCATTTCAATAGCCTTCATGTATGTGCGCCATAGAGCGGAGAGGAACAGAACGTTTCATATAGCAGATTTTGCAGGGCGAGAGATGACTTTGTTACACAATTGCCTCTTGAGTCCAAAGAAACAGCGATCGGCAAGAGTACTTCAACTCTTTATTTTTCTTCATGCACTTAGGCCAAATACATCGCATTAAAAGGCCTGTGATACAGAGTCTATTTGGGTATGAGCAGTAGCTATCTACTTCCATCGTTGACAACTCTGCGAGCACGGTGTATCCAGTCACAAAGACCAAAACTGTTTTGTGTCCAAATTGATATATGTATGATGTCTTCCTATCCTTATCAAACCAGGAGTCTCGAAATGATTTGTGTCTATGCGATCGTTGTGGACTAGCTAGTGTAGTATCATACCATTCGACGCCGAAAGGCACCAACAATCAGATCTGTTGCTTTGGCCCGCCCAGTTTCGAATTTATATATCAGGACTGATAAATTTGGCATGTTTTTAATTCTTCGAGTTCGTACAGTGGATCCCGAAATATATCTGCTAAATCGATCTCCACTAAACTGTCATTTATGAAGTTAACTTGAAGCCTGGATGTTGTGCACCTATACGTTCTCCGATACACCGAGAAGTCGAGATGTAGACTCTAGGCTTTAAGCCAAATCGTATTACTTTTACTTTCCTTATGCTGCGACGTAGAACTTATTGCGTGGTTTGCAGTAATCTTCTCGATCAATTTCAAACACTTTTCATGTTGCGGTCTTTAATTTGTCAGAAATATAATGTGGAAAGTATGAACAGTGAGGGTTACACGATGGGCATCAAAGATTACTATAAACAAAGTACTTCTTCACATACTTTGCACCAATTAGGGAAATAATTGGCTGATCCTGAAGTCGTCTTATGAAAGAAAACGTAGTGAAGTTTATCGATTACAGAACACAAGTTCGATTAAACAAAAAGTATCTTCAAAGAATATTTCATTGCATTTAAACACAATTGATTCCAGTGCAACCGGTAAACACATGCGACACAATATACTTGAGGTTTCTCCGATCTGATCTTCGTATCTTTTGTTTAACAAAAAAAAAAAAGGAAAATGTCTCCTCTTATTTTTATCTCTACTTTTTACAGAATCTCTTCAAAAAGGCATTACGCTCAATTTTTAGGTTTACTTGCATACGAACGTACATATTTGTATACATACTCTAAACCGAATGTACGTAAGCAAACGCATTTATGCATACACATTACGATTTACTTACATAGCTATAATGAAATATGTAATATCATTTGCAATCTCTACTAAGTATTCCATTAGAATTTTGTTCTGTATTATGTTTTGCATATGTATACTTATGTACTAGTCATTTCTAGGCTTCTATCTTCTCCAGAATAAACAAATAAAAATTAAAAACAATGCTTTCAACTAATATGAATAAGAAGATATGTACATCTATATTTTGTAAAGTAAAGTTAAACTAAATATGGATTTGTGCGTGCACATGTGTACAATTACTAAACACAAGGGTATATTTTATTTAAAACAAATCATTATTTGAGCGAAAAAATACTGTAAGATCTTACATACACGCATATATATCTGACTTATGTATTAAATCAATTTGAATTGAAATCTTTACTGAAAGGCAAAACAAAATATAACAAATGTCCTATCACATAAACAAAACAAAAACGAAAGTGTATTGCCACACATATTTATAGCGTGCACATTCTGTAGCTTAAACTTAACGATATATTCAGCGCAACATGCAAACAAAATATTGCGTTTCTATCAATTGTAGTTATTTGATATTGTGTTGTTATTCCTGTAGACAATTTCTGAATTATCAATCAGTTTTGACTAAGAAAAAATTATTTAATAAATGCAATTCTTCTGAGCAATATCTTTACCCTGTGTGAGGTGATCACAAAAATATACATACATTGTAAATCTAAAAGAACTATATAATCATTTTCATGTCTATGTTAGTTCTCTCTTTATTCATACGGAAAAACAAAAAACAATAACGAAAGCCATTTAATTGTTGATAAACAAATTCTGGAGTACAATTGTTGGCTTTGCCGTTTGTATGCGACTTTTTATGATTTACATACATAATGTGTATAAAGATTTTATGTATGTACGCAATAGCGAAATATCATTTTAAAGTTTCCCAATACTTATATATAAACTATACATATATTTTTGAATACTTTAAGTTTTGAAAAACAAAACACAAAAAATAGTTCGTTTTTTTCTGTGTCAGTTTTTAATTGACAAGATATTGTATAATTTGAATAAGTTAAATCTGGTTCTTACACTGTAAGAGGTGAAGATCAACTATATAAACTTACATAATTATATACTAATATATATATATTATATAAAACGAAATTTACTCAACGAAAAATGTTCAGTAAAAGTGGTGATTTATTATACACACATACATATATACACTCAATTATTAGACAAAAGTTTATTTTCGTTTTTGGTAAGGAATAAAACAAAACTTAAAAAAAATACATAATTTTTTTTATATTATTCTTAGAAGCGCATATACAAACAATGTATGGATTACTATTGCATTATCGAATAAAAATAATTTAATTGTATGTATTCTGTGAATGAGGCAATATTTTTAACAAGCAGTTTGGAAAGGCTCTTTATCAACAGGACAATGGGAATTTGTAGGTATATTCACGGCAGATATTTGCGATAGAAAACTTCAAACGGAAAGGTATGTATAAGAAGCGTTTAGCTAAAGGAAGTAAAGAAATGACCTTTACTTCAGAAGGGCACGTTTGAAATTTCTTCAGTCATTTGACGCTTATACACTCGGTTTTGGTTGTATTCTTTGACAAGCCAAAGAAAGAAATGAGACTTTCTAAACTGTGCCGATTGCAGAGGTAGGTATAAGTCTCCTGAATATAGAATCTAATCAACCCTATCACAAATTTCATCGTAATCGATAAAGGGCTGCGAACTCCGAAAAATCTATCCCAGAATTCATTTGTAGTAGGATCATAACTAAAAAAATCTGCTACAATTTCGTGAAGATTGGTGTCACTGAATACGAATGAATTGGAATTTTGTATGTTTTTCTACGACAAGTTTTTTGCGTCGGAGTTCGTAATTCCGTTCGGATTTGATGATAACTTTTTCGCAGCTCGTATCGTAACTCCGAATTGTACAAATGGATTCCGTGATAGCGCCGAATATATTTTCTGGCGTCTTATGTAAGCGCCTGAAACCGTATTTCAACAGCCTGATAAGATCGGGTTCATGTCAGCGAAGCCCCTGGAAAAATGAGTTTCAGGATTCGCAAGTCGATACCCACCACCTATTTATCGACTGGTATTTCAGCGTCGTATGAAAGCATTTATGGAGACGGGTTTAAAAGCACGTTGGTTTTTTGGAATCCCTTTCAAACTTGTTCGTCGTTGCAGGGTGACGACAGAGATTGCGAGTTGCTCCGTCAAGATCGGTAAACATCACCAACAACGTACTTCTACCTCTCTCGCCCTTTGATTTGGTCTGACAGCGTTTTGTTTTTATAAAAAAAATGCTCAAAAGAAGGTGTGATGAATACGAGTGTTCTAAAAGCATCACCACCGTTGCTCGAGAACCTTAAAAAGTCAGCATGAAAATAAAAGAGTATGCGTGACTTTAGAGCAAATTCAGAAATAGGCAAGGTGTTGAATTGACTCCTTAACACATTTTTTTTCTGATTTGATGTCAGGAAAAGATCAAGACAAAGTGACGCACTCTGATGCGATTTCTTTGGAATCAGTCTTGAGAAGATCGTGTGTAGCACAAATCTGAATAGATAAAGAGAGATAATAAACAGAGGCACAGAATCTGTACAACTGTTCGCATATGCTAATGACATTGACATCATCCAAAGGAGACAGCGGGTTGTTGGTGAGTTTGCCGGCAATAAGTGCAAAACAAAGATTGCGCTGGGTATGATAAAGGTCCAACAACCACGACGTCTTGGTCAATACAGTTCCCCAAGGAACGACTCGGTTAAGAAAAACCACGTCTCCGAGGTCTTACACAGCTGGAAAATTACCCCCATGTGTAGCCTAGTTCCATACCAGAATGTAGCGCCAGCCGAAAAAAGAAGAAGGCAATATAAGCGCGCACATAGCGTCTTAATTCAAACGAGATTGATCAAATTGGTACATAAGGTAAGGTTAGGTTGGGTTGTAGTGGCTGACTGCTAAGGGCAGTCACACTTAGGCCAGAGTAGGCCCATTGTGTACCACGCCGATTGATTTCTCCTAACATCGAAACCAGTTGGTGTTTGTAGTGAAGCGATTTAGCTGGACTATGCCTGAGCTGTTTACCTTGAAATAGTGGGCACCTAGGTGTACGAACCTACGACTAGCCAGAGCGCTGCACGAGCAGAGTAGGTGATGAGTGTTTTCTTCCTCCTCTTCATCCATGCACCTTCGGTAGAAATCATTATATGTTGCACCCATTCAAATTGCAAATTGGTACATTACGCTCTAAATAGAAATATAAGCGATGCGGCAGAAAGTTGATTCATATCTCAGTAACACTGCACTGCAGTACCAAATGACAAGCTGTGAAGTTTGCTATCTCTATACTAATTAATTTCAAAAAGTAAGAAAAGAGCTGACATTGCCGTGAAAATAAAGACATCCGAGAGTCAAATTTCCATGTTTTGTTTAAACGTGTTTTTGTTTATTCATTTTTATTTTAATTAATTATGTACATGTTAGATAGAAATGCCTACAACCAGGTTAACTAGCTAACTAACGTTCTTACAGCTAACAAATTGACCCTACGTTAAGCCTAGGAAAGGAGCATCAGATTCAATCCCAGGTCCAAAACTATCATTCGCTGTAAGAGACATCATGTCTTAAAAGAAGAATTCTGGGAACTAAAAATGAGTAACCGGATAGACAGCTGGAGCAAAGCTCATGATGCAGGAAGCAGGCCAAGAAATTCTCATATCAGTATAACCGAGAGAGGTTTGAACCATGTATGTATGTATCAAAATGAGCAAGGACAACCTCCACATCCCAACAGGGTATTAACACGATCAGAAGACGCTTGAGGGAACATAACCTCAATGCTCGCAGTCCACGAAAGGTC
This sequence comes from Eristalis arbustorum, assembly GCA_916610145.1. NCBI lineage: Eukaryota > Metazoa > Arthropoda > Insecta > Diptera > Syrphidae > Eristalis > Eristalis arbustorum. The sequence continues at coordinate 97,765,328 of OU744316.1, read as the reverse complement.
CCACTTCTCAAAAAAATGAACATAGCAAAAAGGTTGAGGTTTGCAAAAGAGCATTTGGCGTGGTCACCGGAAAAGTGGAGAAAAATAATGTGTACTGATGAGAGCAAAATTGTTCTTTATGGCAGAACAGGATCTCGGCAATATGTAAGCACCTAATTAAGAGTATGATACAAGGTTCACCACAAAAACCATTAAACATGGTGGATCAAGTATCATGATTTGGGGATGCTTCTCCTACTATGGTGTTGGTTGGATGAAAAGTATAATGGACCAGCACTCATATATGGATACCCTTCAGAACATCATTCTACTATGGTAGCCGAGGAGGAAATGCCCTTAAAATGGGTCTTTCAACAGGACAACGGCCCGGAAAATACCAGCCGGAAAGCTAAGCGGTGGTTTCAGGACAATAGAATTGAGGCCATGTAGTGGCCCTCTCATTACCCCGATCTCAATCCTATTGAGAATCTATGGGCGGATATAAAAAAGATATTTCCAAAAAAAGCCAAGAAATAATAACGAATTGTGGATGACAGTTGAGCAGGCTTGGAAATCAATCCCAGCTAAAAGGTGCCAGCGTCTTGTTGATTCCATGAAGCGGTGTTGTGAAGCTGTTATACGCAATAAAGGACATGTTACAAGCTACTCGTTCATTTGCAATAGCTCTTCAGTTTTGATCAATTAATTTCCGCATTTATTTCACGACCTCTGTTTTGGCTTCAATTTATAAGTCTTCCACTGATACACCCAAAAATACCTTACACCTACTAGATAGAATACAATAGCGACCGAATAAAAATATATCTTAAACTAATATTACATTCATTAGACTCGAACACCGACGTAAAATATGATATTTTTTCTCCTTAACGATGCTAAAGTAAGCTAACCGGCTGCATTCCTCTCCTCCATTAATTCACCCGCAATACACGCCCCTCCAGGAATGCCCACCTTCATTCATACTTTCAGACGAAAAGTAAAATGAAGATTCTCGTTTTTCAGCTACTACACGAATATGAGATGCTCTTCCCAGAACAATATTTCACAGATATTACAATTATAACCAATATGCACAGATAACTCCTGTCTTCTCTATGCCGTGACTGCAAAATAAGCGATGCAAAACGTTAATAGAATCCATGTTAAATGATCAAAAACAAGACCAGAATTGGTATGAAATAAAATCATAAACAAAAAATTGAAAAAGGAAATGGCCACCATATCTCGTGTTTTTTCTTCTCCAGTCAGCGTGGTGTGGTAATGACAGCACACGACAGTTCAGGCCATAACAAAAAGATGTCAACAACACGCGGTGTTCCCAAGCGGTCCCCCATCCAAGTACTATCCGCGCCCGATGCTGCTTGATTTCGGTGATCGGACGAGAACCGATTTTTTTTTTTTTTTTTTTTATGCATTTTTATTGTTAATTCGAAAAAACTTAAAAACCTAGACAAAACGCTTAAAACTAGCTTAACCAAAAACAATTCATTATTTCTTACTGGCCCTTCGCGGGCGCTCTAAGCTAACCTAAACTTATTCTATGTGTCTTTCGACGTCTAAAAAACTTTATTATTTTTCATGGGGAAAACATTATGCTTATACTAAGAAAAAACTTTTTAACGAAAAACTTAGTTACTAAACATTTTTTATCTTAAACTACCTTAAAATAACTTAAAAACTAACTACGGACTAACTTATAAATAATAAAAAATATACTTAATATATTTAATTATTATCTAAATTTTTTTGTTTGGTTTTTTGGTTTTTTTTTATTTTTTTTTTGCCGCATTTTTTTTATTATGTTTAATATATATATAAGCATATATATAACCAATTATTATTTATGCGGGTTTTTTTTTTATTTTTATTTATTTTTTTTCTATATATATATAATTTTTTTTTTTTTTGTGTTTTTTTTTTTTTTTTTTTTTTTTTTTTTTTTTTAAAAAATATAAATTTTCCTTACAAACTACCCTAACCTAACCTAGCCTAAAGTAGGTGAGCCGGCCGTAGGTGCTTGGACGGGGACAGGCGGCCCATCCGGTGCTTAGCCGACTATCAAAAGTGACCCCCAAACTAACCCGGGTCTAGAGGATTCGAGGAGGGAGCTCCCTCGTTCCCACTTAACCACCAATATTTTCGGTAATCACGTCTACAGACAGCAATGTCTCGGAGGGAGACGGACTTACTGAACCGGAGACGGTTTTCGGCGCTCAACTCGGCGACAGTTCGGTCGTAGTTGAGTCGCCCATCAACAACGTTACGAGCGATGTGATAGATAACCGGAACCGCATCTTTGTCTTGTATCAGGCCAATCTGATCCAGGTAGACGAATGCTTCTGGGGGTACGAAACCAGTATGTCGTACCTTTTCATGGTACATTTTATTGGGGTAATAAGCCCCGGAGATAAGGTTATTGATTGAGTTCATCGCTCTCGCAGTGTGACTTCTAATCAACTTCACCAGGAAATTGTCCACTCTTATCAAGTTCGCCTTGTTATATAAAACCTCGTTGGGGTAGAATTTTTTGTACTCGGACTCTGGAGTTCGATAAAGGCGAAGGCAAGCCCTGAGGCAAGCCCTCTCAAACATCCGAATCTTTTCCATAGCGCTGGCGCCCACGTTGAACCACACGGGACAACCATAGACAAGCATTGGCCGGATAAGGGCCATGTAGCAAGTCACCTTCACCCTCGCATCGAGTTGGCTGCTGTAAAACAGTCTCTTTGTAAGGGCAAAAGCGCCTCTGGCTCTCTTCAGCGCAGCATCTACATTTTTGTTAAAATATAGATACTGATCCAAACAGATCCCTAGGTACCTGACTACACTTCGACATGCCAGTGGCTGCCCGTGCTGTCCAACGATTGAAAACTTTCGCCAATTCTGTCTAGTGTCCCTTGAGGCCTTATACAACGGCGTTCTAAACAGAATAGTTTCCGACTTCTGAAAATTGATCTTCAATTTCCAGTCGTCGCAATAACGCTGGATCGACTCAAAGTCACGCTGCAGGAGGATGACAATAACCTCAATCTTCGGAGCTGTTCTGTAAGCAACCAAATCATCTGCGTACGCAATTGCGTGGCGAAGAGAACCTACGAGATCGCTCGTGTAAATATTGAACAAGATCGGCGAATTAACCGCTCCTTGTTGTAGACCGTTTTTGACTCTAAATATACCGGTAGAGGTCACATTGCCGTTTTTCACGACGAACCGCCTACCGGTAAGCATACAAACTAAAAGGTATAACAGTGGTTTGTTGATGCCCAGCCCATTCAACTTATAGAAAAGACCTTCTAGCCAGACGGTGTCGAAGGCCTTCTCCAAGTCGACCAGGCAGGCACCCGTGCATTGGTTTTTACCTTTATTCCATTGGATATCTGATACGAGTTTCGACGCGGCATGAATAGTGTCATGCCCCGCCCTGAAACCGAATTGATTATCCGGAATTATATTTTTGTCCTCAACCCATTTTAGCAGGACTCTATTGATCACCTTCTCGAATACCTTGCTGATGTTCGGAAGGAGACTTATTGACCGGAGATTGCCCGGATTGGAGGAATCCTTACCCCGTTTCGGGATTGGATGCACCACCGCTGTCTTCCAATGCTCCGGATAATGTGCATTATTCAGTGCATTGTTAAACAGGATAGTGTATATCCTCACCGCCTCCAGAGGAAGGTGTCGAAGCACAATGTTTGAGACTCCGTCGATCCCAACTGACTTCTTCTTCTTAAGTGATTCGAAGATCGCTTGGAGCTCCATCTTCGATATAAACGGAGGGTGTTCCCCTTCAATGGCGATGGCATTATCTGCCATGTTGTCGTCATTGAACACGACGAAGCCGTTGTTCTCAGATCGCCAGTGCTCAATATCTTGACGAAGGTAGAAGTTCCGCACCAGGACGCGATTTTCCAGGTCGTGGTTGGGGCGAATACTATCATTCACCTTATACACTTCCTGAAAAATCGCACCCAATGTTTCAACTTTCTCCTGCGGATCTTCGATCACAAAGAAGTTGTCGTCAAGGACTGCGTTACTTGAATCTATACCTGCTGTTGCTAATAGACGTTCATTGTCCGTAGATCTGGGAATCATAAGACTCGGAAGTTCGCTATGCCTTTTGCTTCTGAATATTTTATTTATCTGCGGGAACATGCTCGGGTCGCTGGAATTTACAGCCTGAATCTTATTGTTCCAGTGCAGGTTTACAGCAAGTCTGTAGTTTTGAGCAATTAAAACTTTGACATTTTTAATTAGCGACTTCAGGGTCCTAATCTCCCAGTTGTGGCTATCAGTGAACCGTCTGTACAAGGTTTTTAATCTTGACAGCAGTCTACTCTTATGCTCACGAAGTGCGTCAATTGTCGCATTGCGGAACATGTCACTGTTGTCAGTATGTCGATACCTAGGTATCGTAATGTCCATCGTTCGTTTTATGGTCTCGTCCATTTGGATTAGATACCTGTCAATCTCCTCGTTCGACAGGTTTCTATTGGACGGTACGTTGAGAGCGTTTGAGGAGAGTGCTCTCGTCAGTACTCTGGAGAAGCGTGTCCAACGCGTCCTACTATAATTGTAAGAGTACGTATGAACAAATTCCTCCAGTTCCGCAACTTCGTTGGGGATCGTTATTTCGGCACTAAGTCCGTAATGGTCGCTGTCATACACGAATGTGTTCAGACAGTTTACCGTTTGTCTGTCAGCGTGGTTGTGATTCAACCTAACGTCTAGCAACAGAAGGTCCAAGAACGAGCCGCTGCGAGGAAACGACGCCGTCTCAGAGGCCTTCAAATCGAGTCTATACTCGCTATTGTGCTGAACATACCAGTTGAAAAGCTGGGTTCCTCTGGGGTTGGGTTCGCGATTCCCCCAATGGGCGTGTTTGGCGTTAAGATCGCCAGCCAATATATAATAATTTTCCTCCGAATCCAGCCTAAGGGATTGAAAGAGCAAGCCGAGCTCTGCTATAAATAGAGGGCTTGAGCGGTCACCAGAAGCGTAGACCGACACCACGTATAACTTCCTTCCACTATGGAGAGGGATGCATGCGATGCAGGCCTCCAGTATCTGGAACCTCCGCACTACACCACTGTATACAACTTTATGTTTGATATTGTTCTTAATAAAGAGAGCGACACCACCCCCATTAATAGAGTTAGGCCGGTCTCTTCTGACTACTTTATAATTGCTGTGCAACAGATTTATTTCCTGAGTTAGCTTAGTTTCGCTAATCATGAGAATATCTGGGCTACGGTCATCTAACAGTTTGCAAAGGTCTGTTCTTCGCTGATCCCCTCTCAGTGAATTTACATTCAGAGAGAGGATCTTGTAAGTATTTTCCGCCGGCGTACCCATCATTGAGTTGGGTGCTTTTGGCTGCTCACAGCCACCAAAATTCGCTCCATCATCGCCTTCAGCTCTGAGAAGCCTCTCTCGAGCACGGTTAGCCTCTCCTCTATTGAGGGAGCAACCGGCCTGGGGGCCACAGCTTCAGGAGCCCTAGACCATACGGTCTGAGGAACAACCGTCTGCCGTTGTGCCGTGTTGCCTCTTCCTGACGCCATTTGGGCGTAGGAAATTTGCGGCGTCACGGGTAAAGCTGAGACTCCGACAGGGCGAGTCCCAGTGCGCTGCTTTTGAGCCGCCGCTTTAATTTTTTTGAGCTCTTTGAGCTTGGGACACCCGCCAAAACTAGCGGTATGCCCGGAGCCCTTGCAGTGAATACAAACCAGCTGACTCTTGTCAGCTGATCCGTCCTTCCCCAAAGGGCATTCTTCCGCCTTGTGGCTCTTCGCGCACTTAACGCAGCGAGGCTGCATGAGGCAGTTCGCCGCGGCGTGCCCGAGCCTAAGGCAGTTGTAGCATTGCATAATGCCATCACGCCTTTTTAATGTGTCCCACTTGCAGTCCCAGACGCCTAAGGATTTAATACTCCTTAGCCGCTCTAGCTTGCTGCTGGGCGACAACTGAACAAGGAAGAGCGGATTCTTCCGGTTCTCCCTTTTTGCCCTTGTTGTGACGAAGGGCTTGACCCCGACGAATTCGAGTCCGTCGCAGTCGAGTTGTTTGAGCAGACCGAATATCTGCTCAGGCTCAAGCCGTTGCTCCATCCGGAGCAACATTGTCTGAGGACGCTCACCCTTCGGGGTGAAGGAGAAGAACTCCGTCCTCGAGCACTCTAGACAGTTTTTCAATTTTTTAAATACGCCCATATCCTTGCACCGGATAACGTGCCTGTCCCCGCTAAGTGGTTTGATGACAAAATTACAGCCTACAGCTAGTTCACCTACCTTGGCTACGCCCATGATGTCCGCCTTATGGAGATATATAGGCGGCACTCTCATCTTCCTTTGGGTTGGTTGTTGCTCCTGCTGCTGCTGCTGCTCTTGTTGCTGCCTTTTCTTAGGCAGCTGTTTCTGCTGCTGCTGTTGTTGCTGCTGCTTTTGCTGCTGCTGCTTCGGTTGCTGCTGTTGCTGCTGCTGTTGCTGCTGCTGCTGCTTCGGTTGCTGCTGTTGCTTCTGCTGCTGCAGCGGCTGTTGCTGCTGCTGTTGTTTCTGCTGCTTAGGCAGCTTCTTCTGCTGCTGCTGTTTTTGGAGCAGCAGTTTTTGCTCCTCGAGCTCAGCAGCTTCTTCTGCTGCCTTCCTTCTTTCGGCGTATGCCCGGAGCTCGCGAAGGCCCTTGACGAGCTGCTGCACTTTGTCGCTGCAGCCCTCCATGATGCCCGCTTTGCTGCGGACAAACTCCTCCAGCTCGTCCTCCGTGTCGGATGACGCAAGCGAAGCAAAGCTGTTCTCCGACAGCTCGTACCTGCCTTCCCCGCCGTCGGAGACGTACGGGTACTCCTCATCAGCTGCTGCTTCCTCGGCAGCTTGTTTTTTCGGAGTCACACTCTCCGCCATAGCTCTTCTATCCTCGCTCGACTTTCTTTTAGCGAGGATTGGTACCACCTTTTGCTTCCTCATCCTCTTGGTGGGCCTACTGGATGAGGCCGTTGGAAGGTGGTCTGATCCCTCGCCTACGTCATTAACTGGCTGGGCGGACCGCTCCTCAGCCATCGTACGATTTTACCGCACTTCACGCACTTGTTTATTATTTAATTTAAAAGTAAAAGAAAAAAAAGAAGGAAAATGTTTCTTCCCCGGCCAGGACTTGAACCACGGACCTTCACTTTGACACGCCGTACACTACCCACTGGGCTACGACTGAATTATGATTTGAGTGTCTCTGTCACTGTCTTCACTTGGGATACTGATTTTAAACCGCACAAAAGTCGAAACACATGTGCACTCCGCGACGGTCTGTGAACGACTGACGAGAACCGATTTCTTCAGCATGGTATGGTCGTTGACAATAATTTTACTTGCACATAACGGATTTCAGAGACAGTCGAGATAAATATAGCATTTGAGATAAAAACGCAGTGACAGCTCATTATGAACATGTGAATCGTGATTGACTGTTTGTGCATTGAGTTCTCAGATTGATAACTCTCTAATAGATAATTGATTCGTAATGAAATTCCATAACACGCACTGCGATTCTGTGAAGAAGTACCCCACAATCTCAGCAGCAGCAAACTGGCTTAGAGAGATCTCATCCACCAATTTCTAAACACAAAGAATTCATAAACCTTCATCCAATGGCGAAAATAATTGTATGTAAGCAGAACTCAAAATAGAACAAGGTATCAGAACTGTGCATAATAAATATTAAGATTAGGGTGAAATACGAAGAGGAGAACCCTTCACTCCTGCAAATGTCCTGCATTGGCCTCCATTAGGAAACAAACTCTATGAGAGAATACATCTTTATATGCAAACTATGCCAAGTCAATCTGGACATTCGTTCAAAAACAAAATGGTTCCAAGAGCAACGGAGCGTAACCGGTTCAGTCGCGACACAGCGGACTCTTGGGTCTAAGTGAATCCATAGCTGATGATGCTAGTCACTTTACCTCAGCTAACCCAGTAACATTGATCAGGCGATTTGCGTGAAACAAAACACTTAACATGGTTTACTTTCCATAGGTCTAGTAGTATTTAAAGCAATTGAGCTCGTTATAAAAACAAGTTTCACATACCTCTTTATTTTTTGCAATGTTTTCCATGCTCCATAACTCGCGTCCTGAAGCGAAACTCAGTTGACATGCTAAATATATATACATTTCGTTTAAATCTCATTAATTTATATACATTTAATATTTTTCAGTACATACGCTGTCTGAATTTGTGTTTCAAAACGTTGATCTGCGAATTAACGAAAAAAAGATTTGATAAATAACTTCTTTTAAGCTATGGTAATTACCATTGGTTTACACTTCATTGCAAAATTTCGCATCCAGTTGTACTGTATCCAATTAATATGAGCCATTGAGACTACCTAAGAAAGTAAAAGAGAATTGAAATTCATACGTTGAGAAGAATTTACGAACATGTTTTTGTACTGTAAGCTGTGATTTAAACCGAAAGACTAACGGTAACTGTTCGGTGGTCATTTAAAAAATTCTACAGAGTACAGACAGCTTGATTAACCACTAAGAGTGTGAAAAAGCTGAGCGCTAGAAAAGCGTCAGCATAGGATCGGTCTTCCTAGGAAGTTTCACTAGCCATGATGAAAAGCAAAGAAACATGTCGCTGTATCCAGAATTTATCTAGTTCAGCCATTATTTTAGGGCTTCCGTGACGGCCTTTCAATAAAACAAAAATAATGTTTTTTATTATCATTCCACTACAATTATATGTTGCAAGGGGTCCACCAAGAGATAAATTCGTTGCTAAAACACACAGGCACAAAGGTTGAGAAACTACGATCAAGTTAATCCACCTAAATCCATGATTTACATTGAGCGTTTGCGGATCAAAAAGAAACAATATTACACACGACAATATTTACATGATGCTAATATTGAAAAGAATTCATGACAAAAGCAGTCACGATTAACTTGATTTTATCGAGAGTGCGTTAATTGGTCGAAGTGATACTGCAGTCTATTCAATTTTTCCGTGATAGAAGCGAGACAATGTTTGGAAGTGGTTTTGTGCTAATTTCGATAACAAATGATAAAAGCTGTCTGGGATTCATTCAGTAATTGAAAAGTCATTGTAATCGAATGATGAAAAAGAAGATTTAGTCTTTATTAGAGTTACGGATTGTAAGATATAGACACCTGCTTGTGTCCAACACATCCTATGGACATACATGTCTGACAAATTACAAGTACAATTTGGATGCCTAATGCTAGTCATGTAACAAAAGTTAAATCAGGTTTTTTATTGATTGGACGAAATTGATATTATCGGAAGAACGCAGCGTGATGTCAATGGCGCTTTTGTGGGTATTGCAACGGAGGCCGCGAAGATGGGTTTAGCGGTAAACGAGGGTAAGACCAAGTATATGCTGTCAACGAGAAAGGACACCCAACACCGACGTCTCAATCAGAACGTCACAGCAGACAGATATAACTTTGAGGTAGTCAAAAACTTTGTCTACCTAGGAACCGCTATCAACTCAGACAATGACGCCAGCGCTGAAATCAATCATGATTGGACAACTTTCTATAGCATCGTAGGTCAGGAATTTTCAGAGCTACTTCTACTATAGGAACAGGAATAATTTTATCGCAATGTTTTAACTATCATCTTCGTATCTAGTATGAAGATTTTGCTTTCACCCAAAATACATTATACATATGTAAAACTCAATTTTGAACTTCCATTGGGGCGATAGAGAATTTAAAAAAATGATGAATATAAAGGTTACTCATCACTCATGTTGATCAAGAAAAATATCAAAACTACTATCAATCATTTGATAACAAAATAATACCACAACAAATGTATGTACATATCTTATTTAAAGATACACTGACCATGATTCGAATAAGAACTTTGTGTATATACGACTCACAACGTTTCTCTCTTCTCTTCTTCTCTTAAATTTCTTAAATCTTACCTTCCGTTCTTGTTTAAAAATGTCAACCCTATTTAAATATTGTACACATTAACACTTGAATTTTATCTTTTCCTTTTTAAAAACAAGCAAAACAAATACACTGTCACTGCTCTTAGAAAAATCACAATTTTTAAGAAAATTAAAAATATATGAAGTCTTTTTAAAGGCTGCCTACAGGAAGTATACTTTTGAAAGTACTGTGCAAATTAAGAGTTATAAACTTATTAAAATGTGTCACTGTCGTGGAAGTATAGAGAGATACAAACTCTGCACACGTCCATAACGTGCTTTAAATTGAACGATTTTCACCAAAAAAAACAGTTTCAGTAGTTTATTCAAACATATGTAACTTGAGTTAAAAATTAATCAAAAATGACACCACCAGCCCTATCCACATACTCATCAGTGAGATCGAAGAAAATGAATAAATTATGAATACTTGATTGGGACGCAACTAAAAAATAAACATTTATCCCATTTGGAATTTGCAAAAACAAATTGTGAATCCACTTAAATATGACTACTTGGGTGTGCATTAAGCCAAGCGTCAAATATTGACTAAGTTATTAATGATAAAAAAATTATATTTTTAGTTATTGAAAGCAGGGAAAGTGAGAATCTGGGATCAGTTAGATCTACTGTACTCAGGTTAGGTAATAGGGGTTTACTGATGGCAAGCAGCCGTTGCCCTTAGGCCGGTTTATACGCATTGCCCTACCATGTGGATCTAGTCGATCCGCAAGCTAGTTGGTGCTTTTGATAAACCGATGAAAGTGTGTGGCATTAATTTAGCTTAATTTGGTTGTCGAAAAAGTATTCCATAAATCCTTTCTCCTTCGAGTGGAGATGGCGCTGAAATTATGGAGAAGGTCCACAGTGGTTTTCGCTTATTATGCTTAATAAATAATACAAATCAGACAAAGTCACAGGAGGACCATGCACTTAATCCACCAAGCTATTAATTGATTTAGTGAGCAAACACAGCAGGGTTGTGAGCAGTGGCATCGATTCGCCTAGTATTGCAACGCACTGAAGGTAGATTATAATAAAAAGGGTGGTTCTACAGGCCGTTGAGAGCTATGACTAGCTTCTCAGCAACCACTCGTGTTGTGCGCGCTTTTGTACTGTCACGAGTCGAAGGGACCTACATAGTAGATGTACAGCTGATTACAAATTCCTTTATGTAGGAGAATACCCCTAATCCAGGCTTATTCGAAATACCTCCAAGGGCCCAGAAATCTGAATTGAAAACCTCCTTCTGAAAAATTATATCACTCAGGATATGTCTTATTGGTAGGCAAGCATCAGTGCCGAAATATGAATTGTTAATTGATGTCAATGTAAATTTTCATTGAAATGGGTGTATGCACCGCGAAAACCAAAGCACCTTCTAGCTATCGTTCCTAAAATCTCTTCAAAAACTCTAATCAAATCATATGTACAATTAATACTTGTTTGATTGTTTATAGTATGGCCATAAATACATGTGGTCCATTATATCCATCTCGGTTTTCTTGGTATCAAACCAGATTTCAACGACCTCATTGCTGTGTTTCGGATCATTGTCCTGTTGGGACTTCCATATTAATGGCATCCACTCTTAAACAAACAGTGCAACCTATTAAAGTATCATCTTCTTCTTCTTAGCTTGGTGCCTCCATCTACGGACACCAAATTGGATGAGGTCCTTCTCCACGTGTTTGCGCCATCTTATTCGAGGACGCTCTCTGTTGCGTTGTCCCATTGGCATGGAATCGAAGACTCTTCGGGCAGAAGCTGTGTTGTCCATCCGCTCTACATGACCTAGCCATCTTCAGTGTTGGACCCGGAGAAGATTAACTATGAGCATACCACTGGATGTACACTTCCAGACGCCATCAAAGCAAACAGGATCAAAGATCACGTGCAGAACTTTTTCCTCAAAACGACCAATATTTTCTTCACCCACTTTCAATGGCGTCTATATCTCTGCCTCATTGAGCAGGGATAAGCAGAGTATCGCTAGCTTGGTCTCGATATATGTCTCTGTTAATCAATTGCCTCTTCAGCCCAAAGAAGCAGCAGTGCCTCTGGTGTTGACGTTTAAGTTTCGCACGATCTGCCCAGTTATTATATTAAAGAAATCACATAACAGTGTGTCGCCTTGCCTAAAACCTCTTTTGACATTGATAGTCTCGGTGAGCCGCGAGAGTTCTCCATCGTCATCCATTTGGTCCATTGTGGACTTTCCCGCACTGATAAGGGTTTTCAGATTGTTCAAGGGTTCACACAAAATTGCAGAGAGGATCTTGTACGCGATGTTAAGGAGACTGATCCCTCTATAGTTGGCACAGTCAAACGCAGTATCTGCAAATATTCAAATTGATCCATAATACCTTGAACCTAAAGATTGACTCTATTCCTTAACCGGAGGAGCAACCACAGAAAGTTTGGTCAAATAGTCCTCAAAATACTCTAAGAATACTCTTTTCTTTTTTCCGATATTGTATGTACACAGTTCCTCTCCACTTTCTGCGGAGTTCATGTTTCGTTTCAAAATTTCTAAGCCAAAGTAATATTTGCCCAATGTTTTGTTATGTAGCTCACACTTTTAAATGAAATATCAGTATTTTCTGAATGAATTTCGGGACAAACTCAATAACTACAACAAAATCTCGTACCTCGAACAATAAAAAAAACACTCATGCGGTAGTATGGAATTTTAATACTAAACCTCATATGAAATAACAATCAGCATATTACTGTTACAATCATTTGGCTTACGACTAGTCAATTGTAAAAATACGTGGAAAAGCACTATATTTAATAAGGCCTTCGGCAAAGCTACACAACAAGTGTTTATGGTAATTGCAGTTCCATCAGTTTACTTGTCCTCCTTCATTTCTTCGTAAAGTTCCTTAAGTCCTTCTGGAGCTCCGTATTTCTGATTAAATACTCGGAACTGGAAAGAAATGCAAACGTATTTACTATATAATCTATTCATTTGTAAGATATAATTGACTACATACCTTCCTTTGCCTATCGAAGTTTTCTTCTTCCTCGAAGCCAAATTTTCCGCTTGACTTGAAACTGAAAGTTAGAAGCGTAAGTGTTAGTTTAATTCACTTTTTATTAATGCACTCTTCTTACCGAACGTCGTCTCTGGTCAGAGCGTTACGGATTATGAAACCTGTGAGAACACCGAGCCCTCCCAGAATAATAATTAGGAGTGGAGCTATCTGAAATTAAAATATATAAAAAAGAGTTTGTATTAATAAATATTTGGAATTCTTATATTTAATATTTATATTTTTATTATGAAATTAAATGTTGTTGTGTTTGTCAATGGCAATGAAGTGAGTGTTCCGTAGTTGTCATCACTGGTGTCTAACAAAAACTTTGTGGTGAAATTCTGCATGAAATCTTTAGCCTGAAGCCGGTCTTCAACAATTCTAAAGGTTTAGCTTCAAGCTACACTAACGTCCAGTATAGAGTATATTTTTTCCGGTCAATAAATGTAATGGAGATCGACGTTGAGAGAAAAGTTCTGCGTACGATCTTTGGTCCTGTTTGCGTTGATGGCGTTTGGAGGAGAAGGTTCAACCACGAACTATACGGGCTGTACAGCGGCATGCACCTAGTTAAGCGTCTTCGGATCCAACGCTTAAGATGGCTAGGTCATGTAGAGCGGATGGACACCACAGCTCCGGCCCGAAGAGTCTTCGACACCGAGCCATTGGGACAGCGCAATAGAGGACGTCCTCGCACTAGATGGCGCACACAAGTAGAAAAGGACCTCAACCAACTTGGTTTGCGCAACTGGAGGCAGCTGGCGAAAGATCGTGCTGGCTGGAGAGGCATGTTGGTTGAAGCCCAGGTCCACCCCGGACTGTAGCGCCAATCCAAGAAGAAGAAGAAAGATCGACGTTCACGACCTATTCGCTGAGCTTAAAGTTGCATTTGCATATCCAAACATGAAGAGAGAGGCGACATGACAGCGAACACTAATATTTTTTTTACTCGGTCATAGTTAGTTTGGTAGAAGTGCTAGTACCAATTCCTTGTTGTTATATCTTCAGTCCAATTGGAGATTGGAAACAAGAACTTAAATATTTTTTTGAATAGCCTTTCAATTTCAACAAGTGGCTTTTAGAAGGGTCCGCCAAACGCTAGCTGTCTTCCTCTTCGCAAGAACCCGACAGGTGCAAATGCAATGTGTTTAAGACCTCCCTCTCAATTGTCCATAGAAAATGTCTCCAGGCAACTTCCAAACAGACAATTTCTCAGTCATTTTATACTAGTCCCTCTCACACTTAACAACATCTGTACGTGTCGGAAATACCCTTAGCCGAGTTGCAATTCACATGACTGTTGTGATAATTCGGTTTGCACATTCGGATCTGGCTTAAATTAGATCCAGAACTCCCGAAGAGCTTGCTCGATTTCAAAGCTTGTATAACGTATTCATAGCGCATGTTAATAGAAACAATCCTGCTTCCTGCTTCGCGATCACAGCCACCAATCCCCTCCAGCTGGCCATTTCGCACGCCAAGTGGGTTGAGGTCTTTGTGTGCGCCAACGTTTTTGTGGGCGTTCTGTATTGCGTTGTCCCGCTGGTTTGGAATCGCACACTCTTCGCGCTGAACCAGTGTTGGCCGTGAACTCACCTTACACGTTGAATCCATAGACGCCTGGTTAGCCTCATATCGTTATACAGCCCGTACAGTTCGTGGTTGAATCTTCTTCTGCAGAAACCATAAACGCAAACATTACCAAAGTTTGAATGCAGAACTTTTCTCTCTCAAAATCTTTTCTGCCCTAAATGTCGGTACAGATGTTGCTTGTACTATTTACTTGGGAGCCCAGGTAAACGAAGTCCTTAACCACCTTAAAGATGTAGCTACCTACGGTGACCGAGACGTCGATGTAGTGCGTCCTTTATCGATGACCGATTGTACTGTTTTTTCCTCATTCACTGCAAAACCCTGATCTTCTAGAGGCAAAAATAAACTTAGTTTTTCAATAAATCCGACTTCCTCGTCCAGGCGATTGTGTAGGATAGTGCTGACACAGGATTAATTGGAATGGCTATAGATTACGTCGAGATTTGGTTACTTAAAGACATAAAATGTTGGTCGAAGATCGGTATTCTGGCCAAGAAATTACAGTAGACTCTCCCTAAGTAGAATTTTCACTGGATATCTCAATTGATTTCAGTAAGATAGAGAGAAAGGTAAGAAAAGGAAAAAAGCAATTAATGCAAGCAAGCAATTCGAGTTAAAGAGAAATTCGACTTAGAAAGAGTCCACTGTATCTTTTCACACGCTTTTATATAACACACCATAGTGGTTTTATTTAAATTTCTTTTCATATCCCTTATCGGAGCACTCTGTAATTGAATAGATAATTTGACTTAAATATGTGTGCATTATTACCTCAACATGTTTCTTCAAGAGTTTCGGACTCCACAGCTCACGTCCCTTGCCAATTTCTAAGAAGAATCAAATTTATGTTTAGATTTTAGAAAGTCTTTACATTTGTCTTTATAAATTTCTTATGAATATGACAAATTTTTAGAAAAGTGTTGATAAATACCGGAATGAGGGACACGATTATTTTAAAATCGTTACATTTTATTACATACAACTTTAAAGGTTAGGAAAAATATTTCTATTTCTTGTTTATGACACGGATGATAGGATTGATAGTAACACGTCAATCATACGACATGTTTGATATACCATATTCTAATCTATCAAAGTTGAAACTTATCTAACTCGGATAGATTACAGTACTTAGCCCAGTTGATGATTACAGCTCGAATATTTGTAAGGCCGACAAGAAAAAGTTGATATTGATGAGAATGGTTATGATTTTATGTATGACTAGTAATTTTCTTTTCTGTTCCCTAATAATTTACTTACCAGCTGCAGTTTGTTCAGATTGGGTAGCCTGAAAAATATATACTTTGAAACAGCAAAGACATGAGTATTTATTTTGAATCTTTTACCTTTGACCTGATTGCGAGAAGCGGGCGGTTGACTCTCCTCAAAAGGAGGTTGTTTACAGCAGCACGATATGCCATAGTTTTATACAGCTGTAATGAAATTAATAAAAGTCTTGTTATTGAATTTAGTTTGTTTTCTAATAATGATTGCATGAAATACAGACTGTGACACGAGTTTGAAATGTATGTAACTTGTAAATAAAAAAAATGTACCCAGACAGTCAGTTGTACCTGAGTTATTTGTGTGTCGTCACTCTTTAAACTATGTATATATATGAACGAATTATTGTTATTCCTTTAAGAAAGTTCCGAAAAGCTATTAACAGAAAACAGATACTATAGAGATAGTCGACTTAGAAGCTTATTGTTCCCTTTCCCATCGGCAAATTTGGGCTGCTTTTTGACAGATGTGTTGCATACAGTTTGTTAAGCAGAGTTTTGGTTTGCATCACCTTACTACTAAAATATTCATACAATCTTTGTATAATATATCACAGAAAATTTGAATTAAGTCTGAAGGAAAAGCCACTTAAAAAACCTTCATGGCAACAGGAATTCCTAATTCCTTTGGACGGAGAGAGAAGTGGTTAGTCTTGATTTCAAATTGCTGACTAGAATGTGTTAGAAAACACAAAAATGATTAACAAAAAATAAAATAAAATGTGGATGAATAAGATAAGTAGGTATATAGAAAATTTATAAATAATAACAAATAGGAACTAGAAGTAAATAAATATATATATAAATAAATAAGTAAAGAAGTAAATAAATAAACAAATAAGTAAATTCATTAATAAATAGATAGATAAGTAAGCAAATAAGAATTGCACTCATTCTGCAGCTAAGTTTGAAATGAAGTCGTTTTCTGGATGATAAAAGCGATTGATTATACCGTAGAAAAAGTTTTTCTACTCTAGCTGTGACCACTTCGATCATGGATATCCTATGAAGTTCTGTTGTCGAGAAAAACCAGGGGAGATTTAGAATCATTTTTAGGAGCTTATTTTGCGTTACTTGGAGTCCGCGCAGATGATTGTTGGCGCACTTACCCCAGACAGGAGACCCATAGAACATGATCGGTTGGAAAATAGACTTAAAAATCAATATTTTGTTTTCATTGCTTAGTTTTGAATTCCTGCAAATTAATGGATAGAGGATTTTTATCGTATCGGTCCCAATGCGCCGTAGTAAAAGCTTTCACAGCTATTGAAGAAAGTAAAACGAAATGAAGAACGACGATCGAAGAAGAAGCACAATGAGCTAATTTTACCCTCTAGGCCAAAGTATCACAATCGACAACTACAATTTTGAGTTAGTTTGTCTACCTCGGGTCAAATGTGAATTCCACGAAAAACATCTCAGGAGAGATTCGATCTAGAATCACACTTGGCAACCGATGCTACTTCGGCTTGTCAAAATGTTGGAATCGGAGAACTAAAATCGTGCTCTACAAAACTGTTATTCGACCAGTCCTGGAGACGAAAGCTGGAGGCTAAGAGCAAAACTGCAAAAATTAAGCAAAACTTGGTGCCTTAAAAAGAAAATTTTACGTCGGGCGTATTGTCTTGTCTGCTAGGAAGGCGAATGGCGGAGACACACCCGCAATCTCTACGAGCTGTAGGAGGATATGGATGTAGTCTGTCAGATAAAAATGCATCAACTACTGGCTCAATCACATCATAGAGGGTCTTCGAATCCGAGCCTCCTGGTTTGAGAAGGAGAGCAAGACCGAATCGGCGTCCCTCCATGGGTCGTCGGACTGATAAGTACACATGTAAGATTAGTCTAAAACAGCTGGATGGTGCAGTTTGTGCAGTTATAGGGGTTCCAGGTTGGAATCCCAGTGAAAGCAAGAGTTACTATACTTATATCTGGTTTTCAAGTCTGATCAAGTTACAATGAACCAACAATAATGCTGGTAATTTCGCTGGAAATAGTATAGAATATATATATTTTTTTTTAATATACTTGCTTCAAACCTCAATTTTTGAGGATTCTCTCAAGACAGTCAAATACTCGTTTCACAAAATCAGAACATCGAATGCATCACGATGACATCATCATTTGTTCGACTTTGAAAAACATTGAACAAGCGCTCTCCATTCATTGCGTTAAATACGCATTTTATGTCAAACTGAAATAACTATTTAATGACACGCAACAGTATCCAACGCTCAAATTCAATTAACATGTTTATCTACATTTTTGTCAGAACCAACACATAAGCTTGGTGAAATGTTGGAAAAGAGCTAGATACACAATTATGTATGTACATTCGTCAAATAATACGCAAATATTAAGTGTGATATGCTATGTGTGTATGTATGTAGTTCAAATATTGACTTTTTATAGATAGGAAAACACAGTGATGGTCAAATAAAAATATCCTTCGATTAACTATAGGAAATCGATTGGAAACCATCGTTTACTTCTACTTTTAATAGACACGACATCATACGCTATGCAAAGAGTGCATCAATGTTTTATTTTCGAAGAAAAAAACTGTTGAATATTCTTGTATGAACAAATAATATAAACCCATCAATCTTTTTTTCTTACATTTAACATGCACACAAGTAATAAAGATATGTTGCCAAGACCAATGCTATTTAGCAGGAAGATAGATGTTGAATGCGAAGATAATGAAGAATCTTTGACACCGCGTCTACAGAAGCAATGTAGAAAATAACCCCAACTTAATGTCGAGTCGTAAAGTCAGTTACGGCTAGCTACTGGCGTCTCCAGTGGTAAACAAAAACAACAACCATACATTTTGTTTCAAATACACAAACATTTTTTCCTCCATCACTGTTCATTTGTTTACATTTTTCCAAGGAACTGCGATTATAAGAATGTATTGCACATCGTAAATTTGGGTAAACCATTTCTAGTGGTTTCTCATGACATTGACATTGAAATGAATCAGAGATTATGACACAATGGCATAAATTATCGCATTCTGCGAATTTCTGTAGTTATACATATTTCTAATGCAAATATGATAATTCTATTTTTGAACAAGAATTATTTCCATATCCAATTGTATGTGCAGGCAAGTGCGAAATATAGCAACAGTTATCTGAGTGAAATTTGTTAAAATATTAGAAGCAGTTGTTTGAATACATATGTAAATACGAGCGCGTTCGGGTGGCATCAGTGAGCTCTGAGAAGTAAATGCGTTAATTTTTGTTTAGAATAAGTTTTGTTTATATTTACCTTTTCAAACTATTTGTAAAGACAAGGCTAACATTTATAGTGCTTTAAATGAAAGATCCGAATAGACATGAAGATGTTTAAGTACAGCATAAAATAGGGGAGGAAATATGAACAAATATGTAGTAAAGCACGCAGGAAAAATCACGAGGCCACTCGACCTTGTTCCGTTAATCGGTGTAACAAAGTTCTTGGACTTGGTCTAACTATCCCACCCTCCTTCTTTAAAACTAACCCTGGCTAGCTTATCCTTCAGAAGAGCTCAGCAGTACTCCTCCCATAGCTAGCAAAAAAGATCTCGCGAAACAGAAATTTCTTCACCTACTTTAATTGGAATCTTTTAACATGTAGAGTGGAATAGCGCTCTGAAAATTAACGTAACCAACCTTATTGGAGCTCCGATTTGCACATATGACCACAAACCTTATTGAGTGCGTGCTGCAGTTCCGTCTCTGAGGGTATGACAATAACTGTACGCTTAACAATACGTAAAACCAAGAAAATCCTTCACAGTTTCTATTATCACCGCAGGGTTTATTTATCAGCGCTCTTATATGAACAGTCTCATGTTTGTTCACAATTCCAAGTAATTAAATATTTAAGTGTAATTCAATTATAGTGAAACCTGTCAAATTGGTCACCCTCGTAAGGGTACCAAATTTCGCCAGTACATAGGAGCACCAAGAAAATATAATACAAATATTCCTCCAAATGCCTACATACATATGTATGTTGGCCACCTGTCAGTATTGGAACTTAGACGAACATTTCACTTTTTCGTCACCACGCGCAATAAAACACAACATATATTGGCCACATGCAACGCTAACTAGCACCAACGGAAATCTGACATAGAACCGCCGTTGGCAGCCAATGTTACTTCGGTTTGTCGAAACAACTAGGGTCTAAACTCGAAGGATCAAGGTCATGCTCTGACTGAAAGCAGGACTATAAAAAACTGCGTAGCTTATTCTTGGAGCCTTTGAAAGAAAATGCGGATATATGGTCCCGTCTGCAAGAAAGTAGAATAGATTAGAAACACACAATCGCGAAGTCTACGATCTGCACTGGCTCGGCCACTTCGAGGGCGCCGACACCAACGCTCTAGCTTAGAGGGTCTTCGAATCCGAGCATCTTGATTCGAGAAGGAGAGGGAAACCGAACCTCTGGGACAAAAAAGAAGTCTTCGCGGACGTAAGACAACTTGCTCTTGGTGACTCGAAGCAGTGAGCTTAGGATCGACACCGATAGAAGGCAGCAATTGCTCAAGCACAGGCTGGGTCGCGAGCCTAATAAGTAAGTAAGTAATGGTAACTAAAATGCAAGAATGCACATACATATTTGTGGCACAGAAATTTCAGGGATTAGCTGTAAATTAATGAACACGTTTCTTTCCATTTGTAAACATCAGAAATTCCTTCGGCCTACCTTCATAGCAGGTAGTTTCTTATAAAATTAATTGCAAACTAGAATGAAAATTAAGCGGAGTTTCACAACCTTGGGTGCAGGTTTCTGAAATTGTCAACTCGTGTTGACGTCACAACTATTCATTACTGACGAATAGAATAGAGTTGGGGCACGTCGCCAGAAATATAGCCCGATGGCGCATAGACTTAATTGAGACCCTATACCCCACAAGGAAATAAATGACTGAAGAAGAGTATCACGAACGGCTTTGACTTCATGCGAAGTTTTGAGAAGCTCTTATTGTCCCAGCTTATATGGTCAAACATGGCCGCTGTCTTGACTTGTAAAATTCACACATTCTTTTTAGTCGGTTGAAGTGGCTGACTGCTGTACGAGAAGACAGCGGCCACTCTTAGGCCCATTGTGCTACGAAGTGCCTTCTTATTGCAAGCCATTTTGTGCTTTTGATAAACCGAAAAAAACTGCTGATTTTTATGTTGCTAGGTTCGGCCAGGTTGTTGATGCATGCTTCCAGAAGTCCATACCTACGGTATGAGAGTTGCATAACAACTGTAGAATTTTTTCTTGTTCATCCTTGTCCTTGTAGCTCCTGTAGAAGTCATTATAAGGGAGGCCTATCCTAGAGGCCTCTCTCACCATATTTGGGATATGGTGTTCGCAAATGAACAGTTCAAGCATAAAAATGAATATATCCCGAACCAAATATTGCACAAAAGCTTATTTCTTTCACGTTTCAACAGAAAAAATGATTTAGCTAATGTGACAACTTAAACACCCACTGTCACATTAAGACAGAAAGACTTGTGCATTCATAAACTGAACACAAGAAGATCATAAAAAGGTGAATCAATTTGAATAAACATGACTAATCATAAACAAGGTCGTGGTTTAATTTGTTTGTCTTTTTTTCATCTTCTTCTTTGTTTGTTCAGTGCTATAGTCCGTGGCACTAACCAACGGCCAACAGGTCTTCTACGCGATCAATGACTTACTTCTTTAATTTTCAGTCACATTTGACGAGTAATCTCTAATGAATTTCTAATCCAGACCAACCAAGCTCAGCCTATGGTCCGTGGATCTCTTGGAATCAGTGGCGTACGGTCTTTCAAGTCAACAAAAGAAAAGTCTTTATTATAATTTCACTACTGTTGTTGGAATCCGCCGAGAGATAAATTCGTTGATGGGCATACGCACAGGTTCCAAGGTTGAGAAACTATGTTCTAGACAATGTGATGTTCCTTACGAAACTTAAGGTACTAGTTTTTGGCTGGATCATTTATGTAACAAATGAACAATTAAGAACGAACTTCAAACGAACGCTGTTCGCACGAAATAAACATCATCGATATGAAACGTAGGTTTATGAGCCGGCAGCAGACATAACATATGTACGTATAAACAATTCTACCGAAAGCATGATTAACACTTTTGCTTTTGCAAAAAAAAAAAAAAAC
This sequence comes from Eristalis arbustorum, assembly GCA_916610145.1. NCBI lineage: Eukaryota > Metazoa > Arthropoda > Insecta > Diptera > Syrphidae > Eristalis > Eristalis arbustorum. Next base: position 97,743,296 of record OU744316.1, on the reverse strand, counting down.
TGGAATTAAACAGTGTGGTGAAATACTTGATCGTCTCTTTAGGCAATTCTATATATGACTATGAAGACATGGTCTTCTTCTTCATTCTACGACCACTATTTGTGGGTACTTTTGACAATTTCTGTTTTTGGTTTGATAAGTGTACATAAGTATGGGGCGTTAAATAGGTTTTAATGTTATTAATGAACTTCGGAATGTTTTTAATGACAGTTAATAATGTTGAATCGTTTTAGAAGATCTAAGTTGTTCATACAAAATACAAATTAATTGTTCTTCTGAAACGTTACATAAAATAAGTGGAAGTATATACAATTATTGCTCATTTTAAGAAATGTGTTGACGCCTTTTTATGATTCTGGATGTAGACGAAAGTAGTAAATTTGCATTCGGTAATTTCCAAATAAATCGTTTTGGAATTGAATGGCTCTTTTTATGGAAGTTAAGTTCTTGACACGTTTTTTTGTGACAAACAGCGTAGTTGTTATGTAATTCCCTAGATTGGAATCTAATAATGTAGAAAGTGGAATGTACATATGGATTGATAAGTCTTTTTAAACATGTTCTAGATATTTATACACTATCTGGTTTTGTACTTTTGAAGATACCCCCTTTTTGATAACGTCCTAATCGTGGGGTTATAAAAATTATATAAAAGTTACAGACATTAATATACATTGAGAAGATACGCACATTTGTATGTTTAAATGGGAAGGGACCACTTGATTGAAGAAGAAAGGACAACCGATAAACCAAAATCAACCAAAACCCAAAATCAATAAAATTAAGTAAGCAAATTGACGTAGATGTCTGAAGGTGAAGGAAAGTTGTCATGTCCATGTCTGTACATGTACAAATATATAAAAAATAAATATATACACGTCTATTATTAACACCTTGGGTATTGTTTTGCGAAAGGTGTGACGCGGCTATTATCGGACTGATAATTAACAACCTCAACGTTCGTAGGGAGTTTTTCATTGCATTCAAACATACATATTCTTAAAATATGTATCAAATCAGATAGAGTCGTTTAAATTATTTAATCACATGATGAACGATTGGAACACATATTAAGTAACCGTTACAGCGTATTTTAAATCTATCAGCGTTTGGAAACACAGTATCACATCTCGTCATTAAATGTTTAATATGCAACATTTTCAAAAAACAATTGTTTTTCACAAGGAAACTCATTAAGAGTGTGTATTCCCAACGATGACGGTTATATTATAAATAGACAACTCATTCGAATGATAACGCATTTTGTGTTACATAACATTTGTTAATCCTTTTTTCCAGCGCGTCAAAGAGTAAAGATGTTTAAATAATTTAACACTGATTAAAACCATGAACCAATTCTCACAAATATCCGTTATCCTTTGCAAACTCTCCCAACACACAATTCAAACAATGAAACGGTTTTTCTCCTGACAACATTTGAATCGCAATATTCACTGTATACATAACATATGGACAAATGTTTACTTGGAACATATTGCTCATAAAATGCATTATTATTCTTATCAATTTTGTTGCAAATAGAAATTCTTACTCACATTTCTTTAAAACACTGGAATTTAAATGTCTGTGATTAACAAGTTAACTATTCCACTTGAGAAGAGATTCGAATGATTGCTGTCTGTGCCACTACCGGTAAGCGACTAATAACTAATCTTTCTTCGGTTCATTTTTTTTTCTCAAAATCTGTGAACTTTATCGATTGTTGACATCACTGGAAATGAAGGAAAAAAGTTTAACAAATATCTTGTGTGCTTTGATATTGGTTCTTTTGCGTGTTCAACTCAGTGCTATCATACACACATTGCTGGTCAACTAAAGCTGATGTTGATAATTACTCATGCCGGGTGCTTTGAAAGCTGTTTTTGAAAAATGTATGCATTCTGAAAACTAGAGGTGTGAGCAAAACTTCTACTATACTTCCGTGATTGTTGTCACGTATCTAGCAGTTTTAGAAATGATTACCAAAGCCTTGTGGGTATGCAATGTAGTAATCGTAACCGAATGTGTGGCGCAGTGAGAATGATGGTATTTTGAACGTGTTCTTCGTCGTTTGAATTTAAAAACGTTGGGTTCTTTAAAACTTATCAATATATGGTATTTACAAAAATGTATTGTTTGTGAACCACTAATTCCTTATTTCTCAAATGATTGCTGGCAAACCTTAGTTTTGCTTGTAGGTGTCTAGGCATTTACTGTTTTTTAAACAATATTTACAGGCTGTTTAGAGAAAATATCCCCATGTACACATTACCAATAATGTAAGTAGAAATGCACACAGTCAGTATTGTATTTTAGGTAACAACTATTTTTTCTTATTCTGTCGTTGGAGAAATAATTAATAGGTGTTATTAAACCTACACCCCATTGCTGAGTTGTCAACATCATTGTACGGACTGTTAATAAGCTAAGACTATTTGCTTATAAAATATGATGAATACACTACGATATTTGGAAGCTTTTATTTCTCCGTTTGGCTTTTGGTGCGCTCCACCGCACAGCTTTTAAAAATTCGGTCAGCTGTGTCTGTGATTAATTCCAGTGACGTATACGTGATTATCATTGTCATTGAGGACCGTTTGTTGATACTGCAATTGGCGAATTAAGTTCCATTTAACAAGTGTTGGATTCACCGGTTTGCACTACTCGAAAAGTAGATCCAAGAGTCAACTAAGTAAAATTTAAACCAAGACGAAGGAATAGTGGATCATAAGTCTCAATTCTGGTTTTGTGTGATCACAAGTCACGAATGTCTGTGATACGAAAATTGTAATGTATCTTTACCAGGTTACCAGGAATAGTTTACTTTGGTGTCAAGAATGATGTATACGCCATTTGATGTAAAATTAGCCGCCATTTTAAGAAAAATTCTCATTTTTTGCTCAGCAAAAGGAAGAAAAGAAAATGTGTTTATTTTTTCTTATGATGTGCTGCAACGTTCATCACAAATTTGAGATTTTCTGTGATGCTCACAACTCATGACGTTTTGCATTGAATATGCAAAACTCCAAGTTTTGTATTCACTTTGTTCTTGTGAGGCAGTTGTGACCACAGAAGTGTGCTGAATTGGGGCTATAAGATGTACTTAAATACTGAGAGTGACAAAATCATGGGAAAATTTTGAAAACAAAGTCAAAACGGGCTAGTTCCAAAATTATAGCATTTTTTGTATCTTTCACGAACTTGTCTACTCTTGTAGACATTTTCGGCTAATTAAAGGCATAGCTTACAGTAATTATATCAATCTTATTGTATTTTCAGATCATTGTTGATTTTGGAGAAATACAAGTTTCGCATACATTTAAAATCAACTAAAATAATTGAAGTCTACAATCGAAATTGCAAGTGCCAAAAAACATTTCATTCAAAAAGCTAAAGTTGACCTTAACGTTTAAGTGCTGCTTGGCTTCAATGCGGATTTAAAAATAACAGCAAACGGCTCTAAGTCAATCATTTTGCACCGCATATTAAAAAAGAAGATCGCAAGATTCCTCTCACAATGAATGAGAGTTTTATATGATCTTTTGGTTAGCGACATAATTGACTAAGTCGAATTTGCACGGTATATGAAAATTAGTTCGAGGTACAGGGAGTGCGATTTAGAGGATGATGTCTTGTATGGAAAATTGAAGAAATTGGTAAAATATGGTGAACAAAAATTTCGATTTTTTGTGGTGGTGGCCCGTGGCGTTGTGGGTATGTGCGTCGACCTCAACCTCGACGTCGTAGGCTCGATTCCTGCTCTATGCGACAAAAACAATTTTCACGACCCCACCTCTATCGAGTTACTGGCAATGCTCAAAGAGTATTTCTGTCTAGAAAAAGCTTCTCAAACTTGGCCGTTCGGAGTCGGCATAAAACAGTAGGTCCCTTCCACTCGTGAGAGAACAATAGCACGCACAACACGAGTGGTTGCTGAGAAGATAGGCACTGGCCTCCTATGGGCTGTAGCGCTACACATATTATTATTATAAAAAGTTCTATTTGGTGTTTTAGCGACTTATTTGTCAGGAGTAACAAATTTTTTTAATATGTTCAATCCACACAAATTCTGCGTTCAATTTTCGGTCTCATCTGCATAGATGGTGAGTGGGGGAGTTATAACGACTATACGACCTGTTCAGCGACTAAGACTTAGCCAGAAGAGGGAAGATCCAACGATTGAAATGACTAGATCATGTAGAGCGGATGGAATTCAATACTCCTGCTCGAAAGCTCGAAAATAAAGATCACGATTTATGCATCATTGAAATATACTTTTCATTGCAAGCGATGGAAGTGAGTCAATGATTCTGGTTTTGTCGCGTTTTTTTTTTTTGTTTTGCATGTAATTTTGTTTTTACTCAAATGATTAGGCACTTGCTAGATCAAAATACTTAAGACTAGCTTAATAAATTAAAACTTATCAATAACTTATTGAAATTGATTCTAACCTACTGACCTTCTTCGGGTACTCCAAGCTAATCTAATAATATGTGTTTTTGCCTCTCGGCTCACATTTCGTTTTTTATAGTTTAATAGACATTTTATTTTAATAAAAAATACGGGCCTTTTACAAAAAAGCCAAAAGCCTAGCCACAGGCTTTAGGGAAGGCACCCAGGCTCTTCGAAATTGCGAGGGTAACCTAGTTACGGACCCACAGGGAATAGTGGATGTGTTTAAGCAACACTTCCAACAGCTGCTTAGCGGGCCTGACCAGGAGAGAGTGATAGGGAACCAGGAAATCCCAACTCCAGTCGACGAAGAATCCTCCCACCTAGCTTTGAAAGCTTTGAAGAAGTCGGTACAGCCATTAAAAGGCTGAAGAACAACAAAGCCACAGGCTCAGATGGCTTACCATCGGAGCTTTTCAAAGCTGGGGGCAATGTAATGGTAGGGAGCATGCACCAAATCATTTGCCGAATTTGCGAAGATGAAAGCATGCCCGACGACTGGAATATCAGCTCCATATGCCCCATCCACAAAAAGGCGATCCTACCTCTCGCAAGAACTATAGAGGTATATCCCTGCTCAATGTCGCCTACAAGATCCTATCCAGCGTACTGTGTGAACGTTTAAAGCCATTTTGCACCGCACTAATCGGCATGTACCAGTGCGGCTTCCGTCCCGGCAAATCGATTATAGACCAAATCTTTACACTAAGGCAGATCCTGAAGAAGACCAGCGAGTTTCAAATCGATACTCACCATCTGTTCATCGATTTTAAAGCCGCATACGACAGCATTCATTGCAAGGAGCTATTCGAAGCGATGGCCGAATCTAGGATCACGGGAAAACTGATCCGGTTGTGTCGCACCACGCTAACCCATACGCGATGCACAGTGCAGTTCGGTTCAAAAACCTCTGAACTGTTCGAAACCTGCACTGGATTTCGGCAAGGAGATGCGCTGTAGTGTGATTTCTTCAATTTGGTACTGGAGAAGATGCGGGCCAAAGTCAACACGGAAGGCACAATCTTCTACAAGTCAGTTCAGCTTTTGGCATACGCTGATGACATCGACATTATCGCGCGGTCCCAACGTGCCATAGTGGAAGCTTTCACGGCAATTGAGGAACAGGCGAAACGGGCTGGTCTTAAGGTCAACGAGGACAAAACAAAATATATGGTCCTGTCTGCGAGGAAGGCGAATGGAGGAGAAGACACAACCGCGAACTCTACGAGCTGTACAAGGATGTGGATGTAGTCCGGAAGGCAAAAATCCGTCGACAACACTCGCTCGGCCACATCGAGCGAATGAACAACAATGGTCTTCGAATCCGAGCCTCCTGGTTCGAGAAGGAGAGGAAGACCGAACCTCCGTTAAAAAGACCAAGTCATCGCGGACGTAAGACAGCTTGGCCTTGATGACTGGAAGCAGCGTGCCCAGGACCGTCACCGATGGAAGGCAGCAATTGCTCAGGCTCAGACCCTTCATGGTTTGTCTGCCTGATAAGTAAGTAAGACATTTTATTTTGAATTTAGAATTACCAAGAAAACTTTGGAAAACTTGGTTTAATAAAACTTAAAAATCTTAAAACTAGCTTAAACTACATGAGCCTTATAACTAACTTAACCTAATATAAACCTTAAAACTAACTTAACTATGGTCGTTGGAACAGACGTGTGCACCGGGGCTTATATGTAATGTATATGTACAACATATATCATACATGCGTCTTGGTGCACCTTCTTTTGGATTTCTTGTTTTGAATATAGATAATAGGACACCCCTCATCATCGTGTATGAGGCCAATAGTGTCGAGTTAGAGGAATGCTTCAGGCGGAATAAAGACGTTGAGTCGCACTTTTTCATGGTACATTGTAGTTGGGTAATAAGCTCCAAAGTTTAGGCTGTTGGTAGTCATAGCTGTATGACTTCTGATCTATCCTGTTCAAGTTTGCCTCGTCGTACAGGACCTCGTTGGGATAGTACTTCTTGTACTCAGATTCGATTTGTCGCATTATTATAATACAATAATGTTTGCTTTGAGAAATTCCTGTTTTTTTTTTTTATTTTTTTACAACTTTAGCAAATTTTTTGTGGAATACCATGACTAATTTTTGGGTTTATGAAGGATTACAATTGCGTTGGTGGGAGATTGACTGTATACATATACACATACTTCTGACTTGAAAACATAATTAAATGTTCATTCTATAGCGTGAGCCACAGAGTAACTGTCATAGAAAGCTTTTCACCCTGCCACGTTCATAGTCGAAGGTGAGAAAGTCTATCCACTGGTTTGAGAACAACAACCTCCATGGCATAAGCCGGCTAAGAAAGCTATAGATTCATTGTGATTCCGAAAGGGGTGGTCAATAAGAGTTGTTTATTCGTAAAAACTTCTGAGTAGTGGTGTCATGAGAATGAAAGTTCGCGGATTTCCCCAAAAATATACCCAGGAATCTTTAGCAAAGGAGTGGACTTACCTACATATATTTTATGCCACAGAGCCTTACATTTTAAGTTCGGTATTTGGCAAAAAATAAAATTAATCGCCAATTTATTTATTAAAGTTTAAAATTGATACTACTAATAAAAAATTAAAAAAAAATGACGTAGTGTTTTATTTGAACTGTATCTATCGCCTGTTGTACTACTTGTTGTTATATTCAGTAGTCGCAGACACGGGACGGAGTTTAAGGAAGTTTCTGACAGTTATACCCTGATGATGTCAGTGAAGCTTAAGGGTTACAGTTTGAATAAAATCGAGGATGTATGTAGGTGGTGGGCGTACGTAACAATTACGATTTATTTAATTTAATTGTAATTAACTTACCTTATTCATTTCATTACATTTTATGCTAGAGAAGCGGATTTTATTAGCAGGTTTTAGTGCACCAACCATCTCACATCTTTTCTTCCGTTTCTATCCTCGACTAAAGGTATTTACCTACAATCAGACAGGCCCTTCACGGTTTGGTCTTAGGCTAGGAAAGTCCTCAATATAACTAACGTCTATTTATCCGTCCAGGACCTAGCATAAATAAGTGCCACGTATATTTCTTAAAATGATGAGTTGCTATGCGGACGCTCTTGGCGGTTAAAAATGAGACACGGGGAGAGGTCAGGTCTTATCTCTCTGAGCTGATCAACCGAATTACCAACGATGACCATCAAGCTACGGCGAAGAGCTCAAGGTTATTGGCTTGCAGCATTCAATCACTCTATGCTGGGTCCCGAGTCATAAAGGTATAACCAGTAATGAGGTAACAGATGAACTTACTAGGGTAAGTGCCGGATTCGACCCATTCCAAGTACCCCAATGTTTCCATGCACCAAATGCTGATGTCAAGAGTAAAGTTAACAAAAGAATCATGGTACTAGCTTATTAAAAGTGGGACTTTCTTTCCGTATGTGTGACCACTCGAATAGTAGTGCCAAAACGGACATACTTCTCCAATGTAGCCAAAAGCTGCTGAGGATGCTAGTCGGGCCGCTAACTGGCCATAATCGTCTGAGATACCACGAACAGAAAATGGATTTACCCATGACACCATATGCAGAGGCTGTGGGGACGAAGAAGAGATTGAGGATACTTCCCAATACCTTTGTCATCGCCCCAGTCTCTATATATCGAAACAAAGAACACTGGGAGATTTCTTCTTCTAGAACATCCAAGACATAGCAAATGTCCTACTAATCTCTGTTCTCTTATGGTTGTCAAGACCACGGGATGGCTGGAAGGGACAGCAAAACATCAGTAATTAGGAGCTTCCGCGACATTCAACGTATGACAGAAGATTTTCACCACCCATGGGCATCACAATGGGTCCAATAGGACCTAAGTGAGACATGGCCCACCGCGTCTACCCTTGTACCTAACCTAACGGTGACATCCCAGTTCTGAAGTTTCAACTACGACGGATGTAGAGCTAGCTAGAGACATATTCGGCGCTCGGTCCAAAAGTTTGGTATAGTTGACGGCAGACAGCCAACGGTGGCCTAGCAACACCGGATCCTCCCACTCCTAATTATGGCTTCGGTTTTATATAAGTTCCCTTGTCGACGGTTCTCTATGCGCATCTCTGAACAAACAACGTTCAGAAAATTAATTCGTGAAGGCTAGTTTAAAATCGTGCTTTTTAATGAAAAGGGTCGTGCACTTGTCATCACCATCATTGAGTTCCGATTCACAGGGACCGCTAATGCGAGTCACCTTCTTTGTAGTAGGTTCTTGTCTAGTTGAGTTGCATGGACTCTGGGTCTGAATACATCTACCAAGTCTTAGATGTGTTCACGTCTACTTATAAGAGAAAACAATTTTTACCCATTAATTAAAATCGGCGAGTTTAAAGAAATCTCGTATAGGTGCACACCAATTTAATAAAAGCAATAACAAAAGGAATGAAGCACCAGCAAACGATTCAAGAAACCTTCGGTGGTAGTCACAGGCCAGTTGGTCATTTAATTAGCATGTGTACATCTGTCTAACCACAAGAGTCAATGAACCTTCAACTAATCGCGTGTTTGATCATTTTAATGATACGTGATCTCTCTTTAGAGTGGTCCGCTATTGTCGCAGATGATATTTGGTTGAAAAAGCATAATTCGCGCATTAATTGTAAATCAGTTTATACATAATATGTACCTTCAATTCCCTGTGGATATTCCAGAACAAGAGGGAAAATACAACCCGCTGTACCCCACACTGTATTATCATCGTCTACGCGCAGTATGCCGTGCTCTTCAATAGATGTCACTGCAAGCAGTAAGAAGTAAAATTCTAGTGTAATTTGACATTTGACAGATTTTACGTGAATTGCGATTTTCTGCTGTGTTCTTTTATAAACGAAAGCGATTTTGTTAACTGCACAAGGATTTCAGAAAAAAATATTATAAATACAACATTGCAGGGAATAAAACCATTACTGCCAAGAAAATCAATTTCCATTGAAAGCAAACAATTAGTCTAATCATGTCTAAACCGGATAAAATTGTAAGTTTCCTATTATCTAGATAACCAACACAACGAAGACCGGCTGTTTCGTGTGTACAAAAAAAAATAACAGTCTCAACTCTAGACCCTTGTTCGATTCAGGAGCAGATGCTTACCATTGTTTTTTTGCTTTTATGTTGGCTTTGAAATTTGTTGAAATGAAGCGATTCGATATTTGATTTAGATGGATTTCACGTCATTGTTGGTGATTTATGTTGTAAAAGCATTAAGACGTGTTGTCGGGACGATTTTACTGTTTTCAAAATGTCAAAACACCAGTGGAGCAATGTCTGCAAACAAATATTCGCCGATTGCAATGAGTGTGCAGTTAGCTAAGGTCTTATTTTTGCGAAAAATTATCAATGAATGATAGTTGTATGTCGCAATTGGAGACAATATACGAGATTATGTGATTTCTTATCTTATGTCCTTTTGGTAGACTTGAAATGTGATAAGGTTTTGACATAATCTACAAAATATCCAACGTAGACTTCTGTATCGGGCTAGATATATTTAATTGCATGCGCCAAGTTGCTTATGCTGGTCTACTCTTTGTGCACTTGAACGTGACTACGTTCTTTGTTCAGAGGTGAACTGGTTTATGCATTGAGACTTTTGATATTCGTCTGGTTTAGATGTAACTAGTTAAGTTAGTTTTAATTCACAATGACTCAACTTTTGTGATCAATATCTTTGATGTAAAATATTATCCTTGCCGTTGTAGAAGCCAGCCCATAAAATAGCGCAAGTGGACGTTTTTCTAGTGGTTGTAAGTAGTTAAGGCGATTTGTCCCACTGCATCCCAGTCGAAGATTGTTTTGGAACCGAACTTGTCACTATAATCCACAACGACGGGTTGTTAATAGATTCGAGACTTAGGTATCTTGACTTGACTTGACTTAGTTGGGTCAGTTGAGTCAGTCATAGCAATCGCTATACTCTACTACAATGACTAACGTATGAGGTAATATTGTCTTCAATACATTGTGTTAATGTTGAGCTGCCACTTCGCCGAACGTAAAGGGCTATGCTTCGATGGTTTTGACACGTGGCACGAATGTCCCCATCATCACGCCTTGAATGCGACGCTATTAGTAAGGCGACTCCTTGGCAGAGCCAGGACGAGGTGGTCAAGTTTCTTTGACAGCTTGGTTGCTCCTGGACATAAATCTTCATGAGTTAGAACCGGTGACGGAGGAAAGAGTGGAAAGCAGATCCCTTGTGCGTGCACTACCCACGCGATCATGCGGGTAAGAAGATGATGATGGTGCATTGTGTGTACGCGATTGAATGTGTAAATCGAAAAAAACGGTGCAAAAAAAAAAGACGAACGTTATTAGTTAGCCACATTTATTCATCAAAACTAAATATATTCGGGCCATCTGATCAGCTCACTTACCAGATACCGGTTTTTACTATAAATACAAGCCGAATGCAGTTTCAGCGCTTTTTTCTTTACGTCAAAATAATGATAACACCGCCTGTCAAACATGTGTTTTTTTCGCTCACCTTACCTCCTTCATCTACATGTTTCAGTGGAGTTCTGAAGTTCGTTCGTAAAGAAATGAGGAGCCAGCCTTCGACATCGATTCCGCATCCACATCTTACAGCATAGACAGTAGACATAGCGCAGGTTCATATCCCCTGTACAGTTTACCATTAAAGGAAGAATGGCCCCTGAAAAACCGGTTGCTTTGCAATAAGGACGACTTATATGAAGAAATTCGAGTCTCTCGAGTGGTGCAACCGCGTGTGGCGCGCTCGTATAGACCCATTCTAACGTACAATTAGGTAGACCGCACTAAACAAGGCCATCAACTGCAAATTGCTCGAAAAGGTACAGTGGCTGGCTGGGTTATGCATCAGTAGACTCCCTACATAGCCCAAAATACGTTGCTTAACCTTCCGCCAATCGGTTTCTTCGGAAGACAGGCGACTGCCAGCACGGACAATTGGCTGAGATCGCTGCATATGTGGAAGACTCCGGACACTACTATTCTCAATAACTTGAGATCCCAGCCAGCCAACACCGACCTCAAAACATCTAATCTTGTTTTGTTGAGACTGGATTTCTTAACCAGCATACTCTGCTCTTCTGTAAGTCTGAACATCAGACGTTTGATGGTCCTCTACGAATTTTCACAGACGGATCGAAAATGGACTCCAAGGGCCAGATTTTCAACTGCCATTCAGACAACTTGATCATTGTAGCGTATTGCACGCAGAAACGATAGCGGTCAAGGAAACTCTGTCTTGGCAAAAAAAAAAAAAACAGTTTAACATCAGGCAAAACCTCCCTTAATTGCTGCCTAACATCTACTTAAGCTTGAAACGCTCAACCAGGTCAAACGTAGATGGTCCACTGACACTGGATACCTCATTATGAAACAAATTAAGGCCTACCCTTAGTCTAAAATGCTCACGCGACTTGAAGCCAAATCACAGAATCCTATTCGGCGTGTTAAACGGCAACTGCGCCATTGGCACACACGCCTCCAGGTTAATTATTTCCTACCTTAACTTCTGCAGAAGCTGTAGAGATGAAGAGGAGGATGAGACCATTGAACACCTTTGTAACTGCAATGCCCTCGCTTCTCGCAGATGTTGGGTCTTAGGTGCGATGTACGTCAACAATCTGACGGAGCTGAAAAATGTCAGCATCGGTCACCGCCATAGCATTATCAAAAGATCCAACGGGTTTGCGGACTAATTTCTATCTACCCTGTAGTAACGCAACGGGCTTACTCGGGCCTAAGTCAGACTACGATCGGTGGCTGACAACTATAGACCACACTGAACCACATTGATGAATTTGTCAGTTCAACAAGTATGATTATGAATGTTGATGTCGTATGTTTGCATGTCCGGTCTGTCTGCTTCCATAGGCATTCTTTATAACTAATTTGTAAGATATTTAAGCACTGTGTGTATCGTCATAAGTTGTGTATCTTCTCAATTTGCCTTTAAATATGTCTTTTTCTTTTTTATCAAATGCATGACCAACGTGTTGCATTCTTTGAAGTTAGATCGTACTCAAATGGGTTGAAGAAACTGCAATATTTGGATGCATTATTTTCTACTAGAACATGCACCCATCACTTTCACTAAATCGCGTAAAAAAAAACTTTACAATTTTGTTTCGAATTAGCATCGTCGTCACAAATTTTTCTCATACTAAGTGACCTGTTCCACGTGCATTTACACCTACATTCAAAATTACTTCCGTTTTTGCTAAGTGCAAGCGAGTAAGAGACATCTCATTTATGCACTGTGCTATTTTTAAGTTTTTAACTTACCTCAAGGCCAAGATCGTTTTTTGTTTGGTCTAATAGTTTGTAGACATTTTCCCGCCGCAGTCTCTTGAAATACACAAACTCGTTGGGATGTCGGCGCTAGTGGATTTAGAAGAGTTTCTGTACAGGAAACGCAACGTAGCTTATGCGTTTTTTCGTCATAGAATGTGTCTTTTAATAAAACATTCGGTAAGATTTTCCTACAAGAAAAGTGGTTAACACGCTATCGTTGAATGTTAGTCGCGAAGGATGCCAAAAATTTGGACATTTTAGAAATGGCTTCCATTTTTTTTCAAATATAACTCCTTGGACATCTGGTGAATAATTTAAAAACAGCGCAAAGATAGTTCTCCGACTTAAAACAATATACATATAAACGAATGTTGTGTAAGAATTCAAATTGTAACGTGAACGACTTTTGAATTCCTTAGTCATACATTAAGTGTGCTAATGAAGAGCAAAAATGGGTTTATTCCCGCTCCGGTTTTGTGTGATAAATATGTTCCTACATCATCCATTCATCAGGCGTCAGCGTTCGAGAAAAATTTCGTAGCAATTGATTTAGCAAAGTGGGATACAAAAAATAGATCCAATTATTTTACAACAAAGTTACTACATCCCTTGACAAAATTTAAAAATCACAACAAAATGGTGGTTTGAGGTAGGTACAGTACAAGTGCTTTACCTCAAAGAGCAGCAAGAGACCGTAAGCCCGCTGTGTTACCATGTGGAGTGGATAACCATAGTCTGGAAACTAGATTGTGTGGTTAAGGATAAAGACGCCGATAATATTGCTTAGCTCCCACAAGGCTGTCGAAGAAATACGCTCCAAGCAGTTTTTTTCTTGGTCGGTGGTGGCCCATGGCGTTGTGGGTATGAGCGTCGACTACAACGGACTTGAACCTCGAAATCATAGGTTCGATCCCTGGTCTGAGCGACAAAAAATAATTTTCATGGTCCACCTCTTTCGAGTCACTGACAATGCCCAAGAGCATTTCCTGTCTAGAAAAAGGTTCTCAAACTTGGCCGTTCGGAGTCGGCATAAAACTGTAAGTCCCTTTCACTGGCTCTCTACGGGCTGTTGCGCCATGCAAAGAAGAAGTTGTTTTCTTTCGGTATTTTCTGAAATGTAAGTTCTTAGGCATTCAAAATTTAGTTGAGCGAAGGCAAAGTTTCTATTGTTGTCAGATAGCAGATCTGGGTCAACTCCTCCTTCGTTGTAGGATATTTGAACTATTGTGATAGGTTTTTACTAGTAAAGGGACATTACCACCCTCCATATATATACCTGCGGTCCTAACTACTGACTTTTTAAGGTGGCCCGTGGCGCTGTGAGTATGTAATTTGCCTCCTACGCACTTGATACTCTGGGTCTAGGTTCAAAACGACAACAAGTAATTTTCACGATCCGACCTTTTTCGAGTTCGTTTGGAGCAGGATTGCTGACTCGGTTTCTTAAAACAATGTTTCATGTACAAGTGCAAGAATTTAGTGACGAAAAGAACGTTTATTAAATATAATTCAATACAAAACAAAAAATAAATAAATTCAAGAATCAAAATAAAAAAGTTGGTATTTGAAACAAGGAACATATTCAAACGTGTGGTATTTGTAAAGGCCATCAACATGGGTTCGAATTGAAGACAACCGAGTTGCAACTCGCAGCTCTACTGTTGTTGCTGTCTCGGTTTCACCCAATTCAAAATATATTCCTTTTTGTAACAGTCAAACTCACCACCAAACTCGGATTAGCTTGGTACACATACACATTTACTAATCCTACTCGGATTATCAACTCGATTTGACCCATCTCTAGTTCGGAGTTTTTTCCTTATTTTCGCATGTCTACCGAATTACTAGACCTGTATGAATCTTGGCAACACGACACGACACGACACATAAAAGTAACAAAAATACACACACATTCATACATGTAGGAACGAATTGTCAAGCGCAACAAAAGTTAAAAGTTGACCAACTTCCTCCGTTCTGATTCTGCATTCCACATATAGCCCACACACATTCGTTGTCTCTCTCTCCCTCTTATTAAGTCTTAAGACGCGTTCAAATGAGGCCGCCACGAATTGCGAACTTGGAGAACTCTGACAAGGAGTTTTCTCATTCGCAGAGAACTACGGGTGCAAACTGACACTTCTCTGCGAATTTTTTGGTCGTGGTAGTTGTGGATTCAGATTCGGATCTCAGATTGACAGTTCGCGGAGAGAGTGATTGATTCGCAGAGAAAACTTTTAAATCATTAATTAGGATACTTAAACTAACTTTTATTGGGACTTTTGTCGATTGAATAAACTCGATAATTCAGTTCCAGCCCTTTTGCATACCAAGAAACATAACTTCTTGCTTGTATATGCTGGCAAAAAATTCTTGTTCCCGAAAGTTCGCGTTAGCAGTTCGCTGCTCATATGAACGGGCCTTTATTATTTTTTGGCATGAGGCAACGGATTCTTTGGGCTCGGATCTTAAAGGTCGTGGAATTGCTTTTGATTGAGTATGCGTACGCGTACATTTATGACTTAAATGATAGTCCCATCCCCAAATTGTCACCTAAAAATACCCACATTACTAATTATAGGTCCGAGAGGTCTTAAAGGGCTGTTGATATGAGCGGTGGTTTTGAAGGCAACAGGTTAGATGTGTGGTGGCCTGTGGCGTCGTCTACCCCAACCTCGACGTCATAGGTTCGATTCCTGCTCTGTGCGGTACAAATTATGTTCACGGCTCCACTTCTTTCGGGTCACTGACAATACTCAAAGAGTGTTTCCTGTCTAGAAACGCTTCTCAAACTTGTCCGTTCGGAATCGGCATTGGATAAGAAGCAGCAGACAGGAGAAAGAGTTTTGGAGACAGAACAGAGCCTTGAGGAACACCAGCATTTATTTGTGCCACCGCATAGATCGTAATTGTCTCCACTTATTATAATCGCAAGCAGAACCTAAAACTGCACACGTAGTCTTTTTCTTCGCATCACTTATGAGCTTCATTCAATCACCATATAGTCTATGTATGTAAAGCAAAAAGGCGATGAGGTCAAAATGGTTTGTCAAGTTTCTGGAAACCACCTTTCTCTTGTAATGCAATGCACAACACTTCACAGTCATAAATATTTAGTTTCGTTGCAGACGAATGGTGGTTTTAAGGTTTTACAATCAAGGTTAGGATGGGTCTTAACGTTCTTCAACTCTCGGCATTTGATATCGAGGCAACATTTTTGTTGTCTCCAATTTGTTATTTTTAATCGTTCTTACACGACACAATCATTACATTTCTCCCAGTTATTTTATTTCTCCAGTATATAAATATTCTATTACTCAATTATGTAGATGGTTCGAGTACAATCTCCCGAAGGAATAAAGAGGTTAGAAATCTCACCGTTGGATTATGTAAAAGATCTCTATGACTGTGTACGGGATCTGATGAATATCGATGAGGGGTTCGCACTTTTTAAAGAGCGCAACTTTACCAAAGAGGTGAGTTTCTCATTTCAATTGAATGCGTAATAACAATGGAATGTCTTTAGCTGATGCCTGGACGTTCACAAACATTAAGCGCCCTTAGCCTAAAACATGGTGACATGATCTACCTTAAAGTGATTGCTGGCCCATCTTCATCGGTAACTTTGTATTTGTATACTCTATGAACGAAAATAATGACTTCCAATTGCAAACAGAAAAAGAGTATTCCTCAAGAAGACTTTCCTCCCCAGGACGAGCCCTCAACGAGCACGTTTGCAAAGACAAAGCCCAAGAAAAACGGAGAAATCACGGAGGATGAAGTTGATGTGATTCTCTCGAAAGCAGATGGACGAATACAGCGTGGACGTGATAGCAAATTGTAAGGGAATCCTTCGCCTCGATGGAAATCACATGACAATTGCATATGATAATTCCTTTCAGGTGTCGGCACAATTTGAACGGATGTTGTGTACATTGCTCACCGATAGAACCATACGATGACAACTATCTCAAGGAACAGAAAATTAAGCATCTGTCGTTTCATTCATTCATTAGGAAACAAACTTCAGGTATAGATCGAGGCAAATACGTTGTCTTCGATGATATCAACTGCCGGATAAAGCCCGGTTGCAGGGAACATCCGCCTTGGCCCAAGGGCATTTGCTCCAAGTGCCAGCCTTCGGCTATCACTTTGAATAGACAGGTTTATCGTCACGTCGATAATGTAATGTTCGAGAATACGAGCATAGTTGAACGTTTTCTCAACTATTGGCGTTCAACTGGTCACCAGAGGGTGGGATACTTGTACGGTACCTATGAGGTTCATTCGGACGTACCACTTGGTATAAGAGCAAAGGTAGCCGCCATCTATGAGCCGCGTCAAGAGTCAACAAGGGATTCCATAAAATTGCTGCAGACCGAAAGCACAGATGAAGTTGATGAAGTTGCCACAGCTTTGGGATTAAAAAAGGTTTACAATTCAATCACTTTCATATACACACAATGAGCTTAATACTGATTTCCATTCGCACAGATTGGTTGGATATTTACAGATCTTATTTCTGAAGATCTCGCCAAAGGTACTGTAAAACAAGTACGTGGCATTGAGACACATTTTTTGACAGCTCAGGAATGTTTGATGGCTGGCCATCTACAAAACCTCCATCCGAACCCATGCAAGTACGCTTCAAGTGGAGTTTTCGGATCGAAGTTCGTAACTGTTTGCGTAACAGGTAATAGCCGCACTTATGTTCAAATGGTACAAAAACTGTATGTTGTGTTGTGTTGTGTGCTTTCGTTATAGGTGATAAAACTAAACAAGTTCATATGGAAGGCTATGCCGTTTCAGCTCAGTGTATGGCATTAGTTAGAGACAATTGCTTAGTGCCAACTAAGGACGCACCAGAACTGGGGTACATACGAGAATCAACAGATAAGCAATACGTACCGGATGTATATTACAAGGTAAGTGGTTTTATTTTGTCCATCTTGTCTTCGATCTAACCTATATCAGTGCTGGGGAAATTTTAATCATGTGGGAACAAATTTCAAATTGATTTATCTCTGTCCACACGGGACTTTGCAAGTTGCAGACATCCTCAACGTATTTAATCTCGCTTCTGCCGTAATGTTTAACAATCGTCTCCCAAGTGTACATTTTCCGAATAGTGGTAAAATTAAAATGAAATAAAGAGGTTATCCTTTCATACGGGGAAATCTACACCCTTTGAGTCTAGTCTAGTCCAGTCTATCGTGAAATTACATTTAAAAATGCCAATGGATGCGACTGTTGAATAGCACTCTTCGTTTTTTTGACATTCGTATTCAAAGCAAAGGAAAGTATCAACGTAAATCGAAATTTGTATGCCGCATTAGACCTGATTTACAGTTGATGCAGGAATATATAAATACAGTGCAGTCTCGTTAATCAGGACCCCTAGAAATAAGAGCGGTTTTGGACTAACGGGGAAAAATGTCAATTTAAAAATCTAAATGAAACCCAGCTTAAAGTAACATAGTATATTATTAATACACACAAAGCCATAAATGTAATCGACTACACAATTTATAAAACTTACGTGGCATTTAAATGTTTGTTCTACGATTTAGACAGTCCGTAATAAATGTCTGAAAACTGAAAGCTAATTTTCGAAAAAATGTTCAAAAACGAATTGCTTCGAAAGAAAACCATGTGAGTACTGTGGAGAACTACTAGAGTTATGAGTGTCCGTTCGGATTACCGAGATTACCAGATTGAGGGGGTTCGCTGTATACATACTAGATACCAAACCGGACGGACTGTCGATTGTGGCAATAGTAACCACTAATCGTGTTCGCAGTTGAATGCAGATAATATTTGTTTTAAGTTGTAACGTTTGTTCAAGAAAACATTCAAAGGTAAAGTAAGTAGGTAGTGCCATTAGTACCGCCTAGTGAATATTTTCATTTTGCGTGTAGTGATTAACAGCCACCAACAAAATTGTTTGGTATGTAAAATAATGAGCCTTTAGTGGCTTTCCTAGTTCAGGCGAGGGTAGGACATTGGTGTCAGGCTATTAGGAATAATATGAGGGCAGATTTGTTTTGATATTCGGCAGGTGTTGCATGACAACCTGTAACTTAAAGGTAGCTATAGGAGCGGCGGCCCGTGGAGTTATGAGTATGTGCGTAGACCCCAACTGTAGTCTGTGCTACAAAAATAATTTTTAAACTTGGCTGAAATTCTCAACAAGTTACTTTGCTGAACTATCCTAATTAATGATTTAAAAGTATTTCTCTGCAAACCAATCAATTTCAGGAAAGTCAAACAAAACCCACAAATTTACGAACAGAAATATCCCAGAAAACTCGACATGAATGAGTTATGAGAGTTTACGAAGTTTGCAATTCGATCCTCTTTTATATTCTTCGTTGCTCGTAAATATGTAAATACAGTCAAACTTCGATGACTCGAACAAAAAAATTCCAATCAATTTGCTTGAAGGCGATTGATTTAAATCATCATCCTAATCTCTCTACATTACATTACTGTCACTGGCACTGTTTTTATCGAGTTGTGCATAATCGCATTCAATTTAATAATTCGCACTGAACTGCTTACTTTTTTCACTACATTTGGTGTACTATTTTGTAAATACTCAGCTTTAAGTTCGTATCGATCAGTATATCAACCCACATACATAGTAATATGTTTTCTTACTCTTGTTGCTCACACAACGAAATCACGATGTTAGTATATGTATTCCAGAAGCTCAAACGAAAATTTGATAACAAACACAGTGCAGTGTTAAAAAACAAGATCCCAAACCCTTCAGAGTTATAAAGGCATTCGAGTTTTCAAGGTTCGACTGCATTTAAGCCGAGATTAACTATGATAAAGTGTTTTCTTTAATGCAACCAATTTGAGTTCAATTTCAATGATCATATTAGTTGCTTTTAAAATGTGGATGCGAATTTTAATGTGGGTTCCATAGATGGCACCAATCACAGATGGAAATGACACGTTAACTATCTTCAGTAATTATATATGTAAGGTCCTCAATAAATCTGAAGAATCAATAAAGCACATTTTCTCTTTCGATGTTAGTTAAGGCCATGGATATTTCCAATTTACATAAGGCGCCTTCCTTGTTAAATGAGGTAACTGCATACCACTAGAAAGTCTCCTTCATTGATATCAGTTCGCCCAGCTGACAATTTGGCCCTCTCTTTGCTGTAGTTGTAGTTGAATTATTTGCATGCATAAATGCAAATTGATTGATTCAATGGAAAAGTAAAGAACTGTGTTTATCAAGTAAACAAATTATAAACAATTTATTTTAACAAATAGATTAAGTTTCAAATTAAACAAATACAAACTTAGAAAATCGTTTCCAAGTTGATGAACTTTACACTGATTCCTCGAAAGCTTTCGATACAGTGCATCACACTTTGCTTTAAACAAGCTTACGTCTCTGGGAATTGATTCAAAAATGTTAGACCATTTACTTAATAGGAAGGAAGAAATTGGTAAAGATTGAAAGTATCAAATCTGTGGTAATAAAGGAAACATCGGATGTGCCGCAAGGTAGACATTTGGGTCCATTACTATTTCTTTTGTTTATAAACGATGTTCATGAAATAATTAATTACTGCAAAATTCTAACATTTAAGGACGACTTCAAATTATACTTATCGATTAATAGTGCAACTGACTGATTTAAATTTTAATCGGATATGCAATGCATATCGGTATACAATGTTTTAGATCATAATATTTTTAAATCTAAAATTTTCACAGCGAATAGAATATCATCTCTCTCTATGATTACTTCATAGAGAAGTGTAAACTCAATCGCCTAGAAGAAATTAAAGATCTTAATTTAATTTTTAGACCTAAGTTAGATTTGTCTTTGCAAATTGATTACACTATTGCGAAGTCTAAAGCTATGTAGGATTTTTGAAAAGAAATAGTAAGGACTTCTAGGGATATATCTCGTTTAAAGTGCATACACGATTGGTTAGTTATACCGTACTTGGAATATTCATCCATCATTTGGCATTCCCCCTATGATACACAACAACTTAGACTCGAAAAATGCTTGCCGAAAGTTATATTCTTTTGAAGAGCTTCTTAACATAACGAAAGTTGTAAACTAATTGGCTTGCAAACCTTAATTTCAAAGACCTCAACAAACTTGGAGTTCGAAATTGGAGGTAGCTGGATAAGGATCGTGCCAGCTAGACAGACTTGATTGCTGAGGCCCAGGTTCACCCCGGACTGTAGCGCCGTAAGAGGAAAAAGAAACCTTAAGTTTCAGACGTAATTCAGCGTCAGCCAATTTTATCCGCGATATATTTATTAATGGTATAAATTCACCAGAACTACTTCTTCTCATGAATATATACGCTCACCGCAGATCTCTTCGGGTGAGAAACTTAGTCTTTGATAAAATGCATCGAACCAACTATGGCTGGAGCGAACCCATTACGAGGACCATGCACACATTCAATGTTCTTTGCAATGAAATTGATTGTGGTTTGTCAGGAATGGAGTTTTAAAATTTAGTTTTTACAGTGTTTATTGATTAATATTGTTTATTTGAAGTAATCGGTAAGACGAATAGTCGGTAGATGATCCTAAGTCGCGCAGTAAATATCTGCGTGTAAAGCTATATTGAGAGTTAACAGAGAGTTAGAGAACGTAGTGTTTTGTATTGCACTGATAAAAAAAAAAAAACAAATGTCTCATAAACTAACCTTATAATAGGCGAGTTTGACTACTCAGTACTCAACTCAGTTATTATTCTCAATAAATCGCTCTTTAACATTTTCCGAAATTTGGTACGTGTGCTTACGTCCATTGCGTTAGACGTCAAAATACTCTAAAGTCAAAAATAAGTTCAATTAAATTTTCAAAAGCTAAGAAAATACACAAATAATGGATAGCCAAAATTTGCACAAGCAACAAGTAAGCACTTACAAGTGTCAAATAATCGATTGATATCAACCTTTAATAAACAAATAGTTTCCTCTGGCGCGATCTATGAATGGCATTTTATAATGCGTCCTAGTCAGTAATGACAGTGAAATTGTACTGAGTAGTTTTTACTCAGTAAGTTGTTTAGTTGTTGCTTCACGTGTAAAATGTTATTGAGCTGAGTACTGAGTAGTCAAAAAACACGCCTAGTGTTGTAGAAGGTTGAGTTGAGAAATCGACGTACATAGACTACAACAATCCTATGTCTTGTCATTGCTTTTGGTATCAGAGAACCTGCCGCCTCATTATGATGTAATGTTTTATTGCTCCCTAAATACATATACATACATAATTTGATTTTTCTTGATTTGCTATAACCTTTTAAAGCAAGTTATTACCCTTATATGTTTCATCTAAACATTCCTAAATATATTTGTGTATATATTCCTTAAGCTTGGTTCAAAACAAAAAGAGTAAAACAGTACGTAATTGCTTATTGTTTTATTTTACGACATTGACAATATGGATTTAATTTTTATATTTTGTTCACATTCAATTCTCAAAAAAAAAATGCATTCCCTAAACACAGGTTAAAATACAAGTTTAGATTACTTATACTTTTGATCCAATCGATAGTCATATAGTTATGAACTTTTACATGTAAGCAAACTAACATCACAAGCCTTGCATTTATTTGTTTACCTCTATTCGTTCATACACATACACAGGTAGTTTTACATATATTTCTTAGTTGTTTTTTTTTTTTGTCATAAACTTTTAATCTTATTTCGATTCCTTATAGTTTGAAGAGATTTATATTCTGTTTTATTATTTTTAACATCTTTGAAGAAGTGGTTTTTGTTTTTGTTTTTGGTGGGATTTTATCGATATTAATGAGTGTTTCATTGATTAGTGAAATGAAAATAGAAAACAATTACTGTACACAGATTTCCAAAAACAAAAAAATATGAACTTTAAACCTCGAACGTAGCGAGTTCCTTGCATTCACATATTGAAACCTATTATCTTTGTGATATGCTTGCCAGAAGACATTGAAGGTACTTTTGATGTCTTCCATTATTTTTTTCAACGACTTACACATGAATTCTTAAATTTTAAATCTAGACCTGAGACCAAATCAATTAAGGAAACACAACTTAAACGAAATCCAATACGTGAAATTCGAAATTAACAAACAAAGGGTAACGATCCGGAAAAAAGAAGTAAAATTGATTTTGGTTTTCTTCTTTTTGTTTTTATTATACATTTTGTACTGCGGTATTTTTTTATATATTTTGTTTCCTTTAAATCAATTTCGTTATAAAACAAAACTTCTTGCGGAAAAATTTTTTATGTGTATATTGTTTTTTTTTTCCACCAACGATTCTCGTGTAATTGTTGATTCTCCATAGACCTACAGAACTACAGTGATGAACACTCATTATTATTCTTGTTTCATAAAAATATTTACATATACATCAGGAACTCTTATGATTTTTTTTGTTTTGTTTTCTATGCATATGAATGTATAAAATACTTCGATTGATACATTTATATGCAAACGCTTATATAGTATATTTCATTCCTCTTTAATAGATTACATATAACATCTTTATTCATTGTTTTGTATATATATTGTGATCTCACAAATGAAAGATCTCACCTGAAAGAAAAAAATTTCCGAATAGAAAAATATATTTCACGTTTATTTTCTTTTTTCTACGATACGTTTTCGTCACCACGAATTTTATATGCTTTACTTACAAAAAAAAAAATAAACAAAGATCCGTTAATTTGTTTCTTCAAAACCGTCACGTACGTTTTATCTAAACAAATTATTTATTTTTTTTTTGTTGTATTTAACGATCATATCTAAAATAAATATTGTATTTTATTCTAAATGATGAACTCTGTCGATTTGTTTCAGTGTTGTTTCAGTTGTATTGATTAAGTAAATAATTATTCAGTTTAACTATCCTAAAGTGTAAATTAAATGGACCGGAATTCTAACTGTTTCAATAAATTTTGTTTTCTGTGCTACCCTTTATAGCTCTCATGATTTTTCTTTTGGAAGTTATTTCGTTTTTTTTTCGAAAGCGAATTTGTCTATTTTTTTGTATGTATGTACATTGAGCTGTGAAATGTTTATTAAGTATTTTTTCTTTTGTAATTGACTTTAAGCTCATAGCTAAGGTCAATAAACCTAATCGTATGATGGCAAAGAATATAATTTTTATAATTAAGTCCTTCGTGCGTTATTATTGTAACCATTCCATATTTTTAAATTGTATTCTTTCTTAGCTTAATCAACATTAAAAACTGGCTAACGTACATTTACTTATGTGATAATGCTTTTAATTATAGAGTAGTTTTGAAGCGAATTTTTCTTAAATCAAATCAAGCCAGCCAACAACGGTAGCTTTTTTGATGAATCAATGCTTTCAGTCGAAATTATAACGTTCATTTGATATGTTGTCCCGAGACTTAATTATTCAACCAAAGAATCAATTTGTACGTACGTACATTAGAAAGTTTCGAAAATGTCGCGTCTTTATTGCGCAGGATATACAATTTATGAATAATATCTCTTAACGACATGTGTGCATAGCAAACTAGTGTATAGGCAAACGATTTTGTATCAATTAGTATCACCGGAAATAAAGTGAAAATGAAGGAATGTCTTTATATCTTGTATTCTACAACATCAATCATCGAATGATTAGTTAAGACGTTCCGAGCAGAAGAACAAGGTTTTGAAAATCTCTACAATAACTAATCATAAAATGCATCTTAAGATGAATGTACTTATGCATTTTACAACACAAACATACATGAATCGTATATAAGATTTAATCTTGAAGCGAATGAATTGCACATTTAACAACTACACATATATTCTTTAAATCACACGGCGTTCTATATATTCAATGACACATATATTTGATGTTTCTAAAGCTTGAAAAAAAAAAAAATACAGTCCTAAGAACCCTTTTAAACTCTATTGATTTTACGAATTATATTCGAATCAATGTTGGTTAACGTTTTCTTGCTATTTTGTGTTGTAAAATAGCAATCAAGAATCCTTGAAATTTAACAAACAAATGTAGACTACAGCTTTTGTTTTGGCAAATTTATATTTTACGAAGTTAATAACATCAACATCTCACATTTAGATGCAACAGAGTGTCTTTCTTGGTTTTCGGTCTTAGATCAGTTTAGTAAAGCCTTTCAGGTTTTTCTTTGTCGAGATGTCTATGAATGAATTGAAAACGTTTATAATGGTGAATAGTAGTTTACATAGTTGTGGTAATATATATCCTTGTTTTTCATTTTTGTTTCCACTTTAACATTACACGATATTCAATTGTTTTTTTTGTTTAACAGGTACACAGTAGACTTTGGTTTAAATATTTGAACATAGATAATGTTTGAATAACATTTTCGTATTAGATAAATTCTCTTAACACTTACACTTGTACACTTATCAACTTCTATATACATTGATCTTAGTTTTTTTGTTTTTTTTTCCTGTCTCTTTTATCAACTCAATGATGTGAAAAACCATAACCCAACGAGAAACATGACTTCTATTTAATGCCATTCCAAATATAATTCACTTAGTTTAAATACGTTTCGCATTTGTTAGTTATTTATGCGCTTTTTTTTTTGTTCGAAAGAATTTATTTTTCTAAATTTATTGTTAATCAATTGGAATTTGTAGTTGTTTACAAAATAAATTACATATCGTTATGGTCAATGATTTTACACTAATGCGTTTGTTTTTTGTTAAATTTCGTTTTGTTTTTTCACTATACACATATTAATATATATTTATTTATTTGCTTTATAATACTCGACCGTTGTTTAATAAAGACAAATAACATTTGTGCCCACAGAGAAGCAGGTTTAGAAGTAATTTCAATTATTATAAATATTTTAAATAACGGTATAGTTTCTAATTTGAGTATAAAATAATGAACGAATTTGCTCAAAATCAATTCTCAATCTGTACAAAAATTTCATACGCGCACTGGTTGCATAATAAATTTGTATATCAAGGTTATACTTAATGTGTTAGAGTAACATTTCCATACCATGCTATACAAGACATAACGTTTTAGACAATTCAATTCCATTGTTTCCTTTCTCATTCGTGGGTAGTTTTCTTGTGATTTGAATGTTGATCATTTTATAACTATCATTCGTTATTGCTAATCAATTAATGCTTACAGAAATCGGTTAAAGAGATGTTTCGATTTAAGGGGATAGTGAAACTAGACTAAAGTTTACATGGGTTGATAAGAGTTCGTTTAGTAATAAAGAAAAGTGTCTCAACTGTTTGTCTTAGTCTTTTGGCCCAACTGGATGCTCAGAAGCGATTGTTCGATAAGTGGAATGATTGTACTTACAAAATTTGTTGTGTTTATCAACTAAACACGTTAAAATATTAAAAATCAAACAATAGAAGTTAGTATACTAAAATGTCTCCAATAACATCGCTCTAAAAGCCAATGCTCTCAGACTAAGACAAACAGTTGATGCGATCAAATTTAAGGAAAAGTTACAGGTACACGTTCATTTACATCTTGTTTTCCACAAACAACAACTTCACATAACTACAAGCATCCTGATTGTGAATAGGAACATTAACAAATTTGATTCTGATTTAAATAAATTGTTGAGCAAACCAAATATACTCAGGCAAATGATCTATAAATTTGTACAAAAATTTACACAGAGAAAAAAATCGGGAAGAAGAAAAAAAAACTGAAAACAAAACAAAAATTCTTTTTCTTGTGAGGTAGTCAATCAGTTAATTTCTTTTTTTTTTTAATTTATTACGATTTTCTAAAATTATATCACAATGTTTTCACACAGTTTAAGTTATGTAGTTATGAATACAAATTAAAAGTGAACACAAACATTTAGGACTGTTGCTTGTTATTTGAATAAGCTAAATGACCTCTAAACGATGCTTAAACTTATAGAAACGTTTCATAAATAGCAAATTACCTCTTAGAAGTCAAAACAAAGGCGCGCTCAAGTACAGTTATAACGGACGATTGATCACATTATTCAAAATTTTGGATTGTTTTCTAGTATTTCGATCATACACATACAACATATATATATATATATTTCGGTGTTTTATTAATAATATTTTTGTTTTTGTTTCGCTTGAATAATTTGAATAATAATAGTGAACATTCATAAAATTTATTCCATCTTTAACATAATACGTCTATCCGTGAACAAAAATAAATTTCTTTTTTCTTTTTAAATACTTTCTTAACACAGTACATTTACATGCATATAAGTAAGTGTATACATTTTTTTGGTTTTGTTTTCATTTGGCCATGCCTATATTCTACTGATATTTACCACAATTTAGAATCACAACATTACTTTGGGGCTTACCCGCTGTGTCCCCGGCTTGACTAATCTTTTCCACTAAGTCTAGACCATCAACAACGAATGCAAAAATTCCTGTAAAACCACGCATTTCCCGCAATATAATTCGAAATTGAGAGCCGACCAGTCCCATATTATCGTGACGCTTTTGACTGCGTCGCATACCCACTGAGCCACGAATCGCTAAAATTTTCGTATCGTCTGGCATGAAGAAGTTCTCTTCGAAAACTGAACGGCCACCACGACCGTTATTCAGCTCAAAATCACCCGTAATGATGCTTTCGTTTTCCCAACATTGAAATATATTACAACCCTTGTAGCCGTAGCCGAGCTCATGCGTGGCTAATGCTCCGAAATTTTTCGCCATTTTCGGAGCCACATCATTGCGTACCTCGATTAGGATTCGTCCGACGGCTTGGCCATTGATGTCGATGTTGAAGAAATAGATCGGATATACGTGAGCGCTAGGATTACAAACGATATTTCCGGCTCCATTATTTGGTTGCTGTTGTCCATTGGGCTTTTGGACCTGACTGGAATGTTGTTTCTTTTGAATGTGTTGCATCATATTAAGTGTTGGCACATTTAAACCGTTAAAATCATTTGTTCCATACACTCCCTGCTGGGATTGATTGATTCGAATGCCAGTTGGTGAGGCAACAGCGCCTATGCTGCTGTTGACACCGCAAATACTGTCCGTGAGAACGTTCCCGAAGCAAATGTTTGTGGTTGGATTACTTGGGTGCTGGTGGTGTTGACTAGACTTTGTCGAATTGGTTGTTATATCGGCGTACGTTTTAACATGGATTACCGCGTCGTGTGGTGAAGACTGACTACTGAGGCTATTTTTCGGTGGTACTGTAGATTGTTTTTGTGGTGGTTGTGGTTGTTGTTGTTGCGAATGCTGAAATTGATTTTGATAGTAACCGCTACCGTTGCCGTTACCGATAATCAATTGCTGATGTTTCATTGCCAAAACATGACGAGAGTAGAGTTGTGAAATACAATAGTTTGCCAGCAACAACACCGGATTGTGATGTGTAGCTGTTCCATTAATGGTAACGAATGCATCTAAATTGCCGCCGTTAATTACGCAGTTATGAAGCTGAATGAGCGCTTGCTTTATCAAATCGAAATCGAAGACCATACCGTAATTTCGAATAAGGTCATCAAGCTTGCACTGCAAAAACATCTCTTGATATTTACTATTCAAGCGTTGCTTTTCCAAGTGAAGTGTGGTGTACAATTTGAGAGCGTCAGCGGGTGATTGTTTATCAAGCATGTCTAGGCATATTTTCGCTTTGCACAGACTCTCGCGCATTTCGGCGATTTCTAAAGTCGGTAAGTGATTGATTAATTCGGTTTCGATTTGCGTTTTCAATGCAGTGCATGATTCTAAGATCTTCAGCAAGAAGTCCCTTTGCTTGAGTATCAAATGCTGGACCTCGTTCAGGGTCTTTTGCATGGAGAACAATTCATTGGAAATGTCCGTTTGAATGGTTTCTTTAGCTTCGACATGAGTTTTGACTGTATGATTTCTATGATCGTCCGATGCTGCACATGCTCGGCACACCAATATATTGCATTTGGTGCACCACAGTGTATTTGGCATGGCATGTGTCATGCAATTTTCACCCTTCTTTACTTTATTACTATTACTTGTTTGTGCAATAGCTGGATCTGAATTGCTGCTCTTGTTACTAATACTACCGCTAGTGCCGGCAGCAACAGAATTTCCATTTGATGCGTTTACATTACCGCCACTATTCGAATTCACTGATGATGTTGACGATGAGGAGCGTTGTTTGGTCGATGACATTTTCGATTTGAGACTTAAAATATTCAAATTTTGTGTTAAGTATAAAATTGCACCATAAGTTGGCAGATTGTCCGGTTGCATATCGGGACCGGGAATTTCGGTACGTTTCCAACAATGCATGCAATATAAATCGTTACCCTTTTGTAAAATGGAATTGACACATTTTAAACAGAAATAATGTCGACATGTTAATAGTTTTGGTACGGAGTCTGAATCATTAAACGGCAAATGACAGCAACTGCACAAGATGAGTTCTTCCAACTCAGGTGGCACCACTAAGTCCATCTAAAAGAAAGTGCACTCATATAATTTTATGATGAAAGTTAATGTTTAATGGTTAGCAATATGTGTTGGCAAGGGTAAATCAATTAAAACAGCTGAAGTGTATATGGAATGGTGTTGGTATTGGTTTTTTTTTTCGTTTCAAATCATGCAATTCATTTGAATTTTTAGCTCACATTTTGTTTTTGATTCATTTCTTTGGAATAAGCTTCTATCTAGAGGCAATCGGGACAAGGTCATGCACTTTTAAGTTCTGAACTACCAGGGAGAGAGCGAAATTGAGAGAGAGAGAATGAGCTGTTGACGTCCACAGCAATTGAAGTGTTTTTTTCTGAAATAATATTTTATTTGCACGCATGAAAGTGAATCGAAAACCAAGCAGCAGGGCGCTTGGTTCAAAACAACAACAAGTAAGAAAACCTTTGCCTATCTCTCTAAGATCTAATAGCTAAAGACTTATTAAATAGACGAACAAGCACACAATTGCTTAAACATTTCCCTATCACCTTGAAGCACAGATTTGAGTATCAAACTCAAAAGCGATCCCAGTTAGTAAACTTTCAGAGCAGCTGCTTGCGCAACAACAAGTAATTCCTAACAATCTCTGTACACAGTCGATCAGTGTGGCGTGTATTGATTGGCAAACTATTTCTCTTTCCATTTCAATTGAAATGTGACATTTTATTCATTGAAAAGAAAAACAAATATCATTGGTGATGACATGCTTCTCGATCAACTCGAAATCCCACTGTGTGATGTGAAATAAATTTGTTTTGATTCAAATTCATTTTCTATGACCATGACTTCTATATTCTTTTTTTTTCTGTAGTTCTATCACTCTTTGCCCAATGCGTGTATTTAGACTAGCCCACTAGTGGCGTTGTTGATTTTTGTATATAATCTATGTGTGACGTTGCCTTTTTGTGTCAGATATGTCATTGAATCTATACCAAATATGTTTGCCATTTGTCTTCTCAAAGTGACGTCACTATTCCCGCCAATGCAATTTTTGTTTTTCTAATTCAAATGCTCCTCTCGCTCTCTCTGAGTTTCTTTCGTATCAAATTAAAAATTAATTTTGTTGTGCAAATTATTTATACATCACATCGTTCGTTTTTTTTTCTCCAAGTAATACATCTACTTCACTTATACATCAGCGAAAGCGCGAATGAACTGAATAGAAAACTGAACTACAATAAATAAGAGAGAAGCTTACTTGAAACAGATGAAAAACGCAAAAAAAAGAGAGTGAAAGAGTATGGCATTGAAAAAGAGGAAGCAACCTATAACGCGAGGGATGGGGTTGTTTATAATTTAATTTCTCAATATGTACCACTGTTGACTTGAACTTGTACTATTGTGGTGCTGTTGGTTGCTGCTGCTCTTGTTGTTGTTGTTGTTGTTGTTGTTGTTGTTGTTGTTGTTGTTTAAGAAAGCGATAAAGCAATGTGTCACGTACATACATTTGACCTTGAGAACTCATCTGTGTATGTTAAATGAGAGTTCAATGTATAAACAAAACATTGTTTCAATTATAGTATAGCAAGTGTGTTGACAAATTTTATTTTTTTCGTTTCTTATTTCAAAATGAATATGCATGTTTTGAAATGATCAAATAATATATAAAGCAAAAAGACGACTACCCATTCCATGTACACTTGGTATATGCTTCAAAGTACATAGATGTTTAGTAGAATAAATTAGTTTTTGCGGTTCATACCATTAAGTTTTTGTTTATTACGTTGTATCACAGTTGTAAAGCATTAATTATTATATTTCTTTTCTGCTGTCGCTGGTTTTCTTGTTGATTTTCCTGTTGTTCTTCGTTATTTTGTTCATCAATTTGATGACTTTGGCATTGTTCGCGATATATGTCGAATAAACCAATATTATTATCCATATTTTAGAATGGAATACAATGGGAGAAATTTTGAAATCATCAGTTTTTTTTAATATGTATACATTTTAACACTTTAGTACAGTACATGAAGTCATTTCAAAAAAACGCTTTTATTTTTTATTAATTTTGTTCGCTTATTTTTTTTTGTTTTTTCAATGTTTGTTCGAATTTAGTAAACTATCGTTTAAATGATGTACACTTGATGATGAAAATCAATTTGAACTGATTGAAAATGTAAGAAAATCAACAGTTTGTTCATGACAAAGCTAAGGAACTTTGACCTTTCATATAATTGCGCAACTCTGATATTTTTATTTGGTCTTTCATAAATCATATTAAACTGTCTTCGTAGTCGTTGAGGAAAAATTGCGAAATTTTCAAACTGTATGCAATAAACATATGTTTCACACTACGTTCAGAGCGATTCTTTGGACAAAAAAAAAACTAAACTTCTCGTGAACAACTTTCGTCGAAAAACAAAACACAATCAATACAACTTCAATCTGAACAAATAAATAGCAAGTAATGGATAAACAAAATTGACTGTTGTTGACTAAGCTTCATATACGTATACTAAAATAATTTTCCAATTTTTTTCTTGTTCGATTTCATTGATGATATGATGAGAATTGCTTTATTTTTTATTTTGTTTGTTTTAATATTAACTTTCACCAGGAAGGAATAACAGAGAGAAAAAAATAACAACGAAAGAAAAAAGAAAATCAATTTATACAAAATATTTTCTTAATATACTTTTTATCTTGAAACATGGAGTCACTCTCGAAAGAAATTGTACGTCCTGAATCCATGGTATCTCTCTAGATGACTAGTGTCTCTTTGATTTGAAAATGTGAGTGAAGTTCACCCGAAATGTTGTGCTTAATTTTATGCGAGTGTATTTGTGAGTTTTTCCATGACTTCGATTACGTTTGGGGATGAACCGAAATTATATACCAAAAATGTCTGTATTTGATTCATCCCTTTCAACTTCTCAATTGCTCGAACCACTGTGAAAAGCTTTAGGTTTTTAGTTGCTGTAGGTATGCTATGCACTGCGCTGTCTAATGTCTATGACGCACGCGTTTTTCTCTTCCTGCGGAGGAATTGATGCAATCATACCGTCGTGACTATGCCTCGTCGGCGATGGGGGAGCTTTTTTGTTTGTAACTTTTTTTCTCTTCTATAAGGAAGTAGTTCAACTCCAAAAAAATTGTGTAAGCACTGTGTGTGAGCGTGATGTGATAATCAACAGATTGTTTTTGTTTGGAGAAAAATCAACAAGCTTGTTGCATGTAGACATTTCCTATGCAAGTTTGAGCAGTTTTTTTCTTGCTTCTCACTTTCAAGATGAAATTTAAATGGATTAGTTTTGCTTAGCTGCATACTTGTAGTTTAAGAGTAAAGGTAAACCATTTGTGTTTTCAAATGTAATTTGAAATGAATGAATACAGAGGAGTCTGTTTGAGAAAAGTTTAATCGAAAGTATGTACAAGGTCATATGCAGTAATTCAGCTTTATGAACAGGCCTTGAGCTATCTACTAAGCTATTCTGGAGTGATGTATATACACATCTCATACTTTTTCAAGGGTACCTTAATTTTTAAAGCACTACTCCAGAGATTAGCTTAATTTTCTCAGACGGCGTCCACAGTTTCCTTAAAAACAGCCAACGACACATGACACTCATCGCGCTCAAAGCCGTTAAAAAATAAGAGCGAGCCCAGAAAAAAGGTATCACCGAAAGTGAATCGGAAAGAGAGTAAAACACATTTGCTACCCAGTCATGCAGAACACACTCACTCTTTTGTTCATTTTTTAACCGGAGTATGGAGCTCATTTGAAGGTAACCTCGAAATGTAAGAGAAACTGAAAACTGACCTGGAAGTGTTATTTTTAATTGTGACTGGATTATTTCTCACAAATGATTTATGAAGGTTAACTCTTCACAGATGTGTTTGTACTTTTAAAATTATTATGTTTTTTGTGCTTAAATGCATCAAAAAAACAAATCATTGTACAAAGTATCACTCCCTCCAAATAAACCCTTTATATGAGAATCTTTTGGCGCCAAGTGTACTAACTATGTACAGCAGGTACATAGATTAAATTAACACAATTAATCGTAATTTAATTCAATCGGGAGCATGCTCACCAAATTTTAAGCCCAGGAGCGAAACATATGCAGCGAAAGCTTTTATGTTGGGATCGAGTGCAGTCGAAATCTACCAATTAGCTTTTGATACCAGCTACAAGTATACAGTTTTGCAAACCATGTACGCTGACAAAAAATGTTCCCATGGCCGAAAGGAGGAACCTGAGCTTTGACTGTCCTTGAATTGTAGCTCAACTAAAGAAGAAATGAGTGGATGTTAAAAATTGTCTGTGATCTACGTAGTTACTTGAGGGTTTCATCCCCATTGCCGTTATATTCTTTCTGAAAAACAACATGTTTGTAGTTTTGGGCTATTTAGAAATATTTCACAAGACAAAATCATATCAAATCTCTGTGTGAGATGATAAATTTTATTTGTGATAAATTCTTCTCCGTCAATTCATATGATTTGAAAATTTGGAAACTAATGATAAAAAGAGGAGTTGTCTCATGCGTCAGTAAATTCAAATAGCTTCTTACTCCTAGAGCACGTTTCCCGTAGGCTCTTGTTAACCGATTGTGACACCTCTTTCGTAGCCGTCAAAACCATTTATCATGTCGTCCTTTCCATGTCCAGCCAATCCGACATCATAATAAACCAGAAATAAGAGTTTTGGTGGATATTAGTTAGTTCCTGCAGGTTATGGAAGAAAGATTCTCAAAAAAGTACCTCAGCTGACAGAGGCTGCGCCAATGGCAAAGACATTAAGATGTATCTTCTCTTGTATCTTCGGCACCATAACACCTCTTCGTACAAAGGGCTGCAAACACATAGTCATAAAAAAGTTTTTAAAGAAGGCGACAAAAACTTGCAGCTGCGCGTAACACCAGCCGACGGATACTTGATCTAAACTTACAATTGCATTTTCACCTCTAAGAATCATTCTATTCGTTTGTATGAATTGTGTACAATATACATATCTCCCATTGAATACCTTGGTATGACTATATGCTAAAAAGAGAGAGCTTGCTGCTGCATAAAAGGCAGTAACTAACTGATTGAAACTTCTACGTCACAACAACATTTTCGTTGAAATGAGCACTACCATTACGGTGCCAATTTTTGCATATGTAAATACGAGGACAATCTTTACTTAAATTGATCAATCTTACATAAAGCATTATCCAAATCAGAGTCGTCTACATTTTATGCTTAAGTAATTTAGAACCTGCTGAAAAAAGTACAGGGTGGGCTATCTAGTGTTTTTTTTAATCATAGACTATTTTGACATTGACAGCTGTTTCCCGCTTAAAATTTTGACAAACTCATAACCCCGCAGATCAAAATGAGTCGAAAAAAAAACCGGTTAAATTATTGGAAAATCATATATATAAGTGAGTCGTGCCACTAGAGCGTTTTTGGAAAAGATTGGATCGAAATAAGCACCCACCTGACTGCTTTTTTTACTGAAATTGAAGACATGGACTTGCCTTGCCACTAGAGCGGTTTTGGAAAAGATTGGATCGAAATAGGCACCCACCCCGACTGTTTTTTTTTACTGAAATTGAAGACATGGACTTGGACGACGTCTGGTTCGTGCAGGATGGCGAGTCATGCCACGCAGCTCATTCATCATCTTTTGCGCAATAAATTCCCAAATTGTGTTACTAGCCATCTTTGGCCTAGAAGTTTCGACTTAAGGCCAATATCATCCAAGAAATCCGTGAGCTGCAGTTCGAAACCATCAACGAGGTCCTGGAAAATTGAGTTAACAGAATGCGCTACTGTGCTGATATTTTTTATTTTATTGCATTCTTAAAGGGAAACTTGTATTTGGCCCACCCTGTACTTTTCTGTGTAAGATCATAAGAAAAAGGACCATTTAATAAAAAGATTACAAATTATTGTACTGTTCAATAAGAAACCGAAAAAGAGGACTTTCATCTAAAAAGCACGTTCTTTTTTTACTAACCCTAATTTTTGCATTGTCTCAATTTTGCATACAAAAATCTACTCTTAAAGTCGAATTCTCTCTAACTCAAACACATTTTGACATCCCCCGATAATTAGAATTCAGGAGATTCCACTGTACTCTGAGTCACAATTCATATTTTTAGGCAAAATTCGCCATTCAACAGCAAACATTGGCGACATTGATGTGATTTTTCGAACACAGCGAGTTCTTTCAGCGACCATTTACTCAATAGGAGTTCATGAAACGTATTTCATCATGAAAATGAGAACTTTCGCAGAGAAGCTAAAGCCAACTAGGTCAAGTTCGAATCAGACCTCCATTGGTATAGCTCCTCGTTAAGAAATGAAAGGGATGATGCAAACACCCTGCACAATCTGTTTATACCTGGAACGAAAATGAATATTTCATCAGACACTTTAAATGTGTCCTAAACGTTGTCAATGACTCAGGAGTGCTGGTACTGTGGTGTAGTGCCTGCACATTGACACTTATAGTAGTTGGAAGTAAATCAACTTGTATAGAATGCAATGCAATAAAGGCACACAAATTATTCACCACATTAGTGCAGATGAAAGAATCATTATACCAACAACCTTACAAACCCGGTCATCAAGTAAATTTTGAACGTTGATTGATGAAAATATACAATCATTTTAGCTTTTTCACAAAGCAATATTCAGTCATAGCAACGCACTTAATATAATTATATGGGTTGCGCTACAGGTCAGTAGAGGGACAGGGTCTAACTTCTCACCAACCACTCATGTTGTGCTATTTTTCTCGCGAGTGAAAGGGACCTACAGTTTTATGTCGACTCCGAACGGCTAAGTTTGAGAAGCTCTTTCTAGACAGGAGGTACCACAACGCCAGAGGCCACCACAGTGCATTTACCAATA
Organism: Eristalis arbustorum; assembly: GCA_916610145.1. Taxonomy (NCBI): domain Eukaryota; kingdom Metazoa; phylum Arthropoda; class Insecta; order Diptera; family Syrphidae; genus Eristalis; species Eristalis arbustorum. The sequence goes on along the minus strand of OU744316.1, from coordinate 97,707,256 downwards.
TTAAATGTATAGGCTTGGTCGCTCATCAAGTAAACGTTTGAGATTGGGGGCCGTTTCTGACATCCTATTTTTAAATACTTTGATACCGTTCTAGTGTTCTCGTTCTTCTGCTGTGTGTATTTTTATTATACATAATTCATACAATTTGATTGATAACGAAATCACTAGGCAAGATTTTTAGTGTAAAATATTGCCTGTGTCAGATTATTACATACACTTTTTAAATCATACATTGAAGTTTATCAAAAGATGTGAGCATCGTATTTGTGCAAATAATATACAGAAAGTTTATAAAACAGAAGCATCAAAAGAATGATTTGTCCAAACAAAACTATCTAAATGCGTCCAAAAACCGAAGTTATGCCCTTCAATAAAATCCGTCATTTTCATTTAAATTCATTTTTATTATTCATTCATGATAAACTTAAGTTCTAGACAAAAATGCTTAAAACTAGTTGGACGTACAATGTTTTTATTTCTATCTTACTGGCCCTCTGCGGGCACTCTAAGCTAAACTTAATCTTATCCTATGTCTTTCGACTTAACCTAAAATTCATATGATTAGTGATTAAATAATTCAATTAAACAGTACAACAATAAAATCCGTAGATAGCGTTACGTACTAAAGCTAAAGCTTAAGACTTCCTCGAACAACAAAACCGCATCCAAACAAGCGTTGCTTTCGCTGTTTGAAGCAAAAGCCTTAATATATGTTTTTCATCCTTTTTTTGCCCGGCTCATCCCATCGCACCTCTGGATCGCGGTGATGTCTGCCTTATAGGCTTCTAGGGTCTGTGCAAGTTCATCGACTGCAAGTGGTCTGTTAAGGCATCTCACGCTTCAAGTCCAGAACCGAACATTGCTGTCCTTGTTTCGCTGTACATAGTCGTCAGCAGTAGGGTCATCCGTATTCGAGGCTTGTTGTCGTCTCTGAACTAGAATTTTTTTTACACGGTGGGAAGTTAGCCCCTCTCGAAACCCCCGAACTAGGAGGACCGGGTCGTGGTTTAAAGCCCTTGGATAAGGGGCCGCTGCATACATGGTTCACCTTTAAGAGGCTGAGTAGAGGAAGAGGATATCCAGAGGGCGCCGCGAGGAGGCTGTATGTCAACTTAACCTGTGCATTCACAGGGATCATTGTTGGCATCTCGCCAAGTTGAGAGGAATCAACAACTTTACCCTGGATGAACAAGCCGATGCCCTCCAATCAGTATCTACAGTTATGTAAACGACATTCTGTCCAGCATATATGGCATTTTCCGCAAATGAAGTCCCACCAGCCAATATCTACCTATTGAGGTTGTATTGTCCTACCTATTATCCTATTTGCTTGTCTCTTATCATGCCTATAAAGGGCAAAACAAACAAACATTGATTTTTACATATAGATAGAGACATTAAATTAAAATTCTTGATAGCATAAATAATAAAACATTACATCTTTTTTTCCAGGAAAAGGACCAGTACGGCAATGAAGTCCCTAGATTAGCCCGTCCATTACCAGTTGAATACTTACTAGTCGATGTACCGGCTTCAACTCCTCTACAACCACAATACACGTTCACTCAATGTGATAAGAAGCAACCATTTCCTGTAGAAAATCGCTATTTAGATGGGCACTTACAAGATTTCAATGCGCTAAGTTCATATCTTTCACATTGGAGCGAGGATGAATTCCTCGAGGCGATATCTGATTTCCATTTACTCATCTATTTATACAAAATGGATATGCTACCAATGAAGTCGCATATGAAAAACCTTTTGGAAGCAGTACGAACGAAGAATTCGAGTTTGGCTTATGAATTCAAAAAGAGCGAAGTCTGGAAGACTCTCGAATCATTAATTGCAGCTAGTTCAGACAGCGCGGGGTAAGTATAATTAACTAATTTACGAAAATATTTTACTCACATAATGCATCTATTTTAGGGGAGCCACTAGCTATTCATCGCAGTCAACTGAAGAGCAAGGTGCTGAAACATCAACTTGGACATGCAATCATTGTACTTTCATAAATCGCGGCGATCTAAGCTCGTGCGAAATATGTGGTCTACCAAAATAACCAAGTGGCAACCATAGCTGAACTTCTTAGGTCTTCTCAATAACCTAACGTATTGTATTTTCATTATTGGATTTTATTAAAAGATAAGTCTAATTAAACACACACACATCTTTTGATTTTCAATCTCTATGTAAACAGCTTAAGTGTGTGGTCAGTGGCAATTCAGGTATTGCTCTCCTTGATTTTTATGAATAATATTGCTTTGTTAAATTATTAACGTTTTTTTACTGAAAAATATACATAATTTATCATTGCTTTTAAGTGCGTTCATTTGTAATTTAAATGTGAACCAAAACTCTACTGATAGTATTTTTAAAATTTGACACGACTGCATGCTGTAACATGTAAATTAATATTTGAGTGTGAAAAGTTTTCCACAAAAATGAAGGCCCATTTATTGGGGTTAAACCACCTAAGCGTTGTCTATAAGACGTTCTCTGACGTTTTGTGTACTCCTCTAAAGGTGTTATTAATCAATCCAGTCTTACACTACCACGAATCTTGGCAAATACGAAATATGTTCTAATCGACACCTAACACCTATTGCTTGCTTTCTAGGCCGCAGCATTCTCAATTACTCAATTACTTTTGAGCCTATAAAAACAGCGCTTGGTAAGAGTTATACTACGTTTCTTTTAGTACTATTTACTACATAGCCGAGGTAGACGAAGTTCTTTGAAATTATTGCTGCCCAAGACTTCAGTCTTGTATGTCCTTTCTTGAGGACAGCATATACGTACGCCGTTTTGCCATCATCAACTGGCAGACCCATTTCTGCCGCTTCCGTCTCAATGCTACCAACCGACTTATTGACTTCTCACTGAGTTTTGCCAATCATGTCAGTTTGTACAGACTTTTGGAAGTTCGCACTCTTCTTCTCTAGGAAAAAGTTGAAGCCTTGAGGAGCAGCTTTAATTTTCCGTCGTGAGGTGAGTAATAGAGCCCTCTCTCGAAGGACCAAGATGACTATATAAGACTGATCATCCCAGTCCTGCTGAACGAGGCAGAGGCATGGGCAATTCCAAAAGCAGGTGAAGAAACTTGGTTGTCAACAAAAGTAGTCAACAGTTTCGTGTCCCTGTAGATCCCCTTTCTGGAAAACCAAGTTGATATATAACATCCGTCTTGGTCTTTGTCGGATACATGGACAATATTAGGAGCAGATACGGAAGCCCTTGATGGTGTCAGGAGTTTGGAGAAGCAGATTGTACAGTTCGTGGTGCACTGACATAAGCCTAGCTAGGCATCTACGGATACAACTGCAACAGAACAACAGTTCGTGGTGCACTGACATTAGCCTAGCTAGGCGTCTACAGATACAATGTCATTGGAGACAACGAAACTGCACCAGAACAACAACGCAATGGAGTACGTTGACAACAAATGGAGTTGTACCACCTCAGCCAGACAGATACGCTTTTTCTGAATTTCGCGCTTGACTGGACGAAACTCCTCGATAAACCATACGGTTTTCACTGGTGTCTTTCTTTTAAATAAACCAATTGTTTATCCACAAAGTCGAAGACGTTTTCTTCCTTTTTGCGGTTGTGGAATCTACTCGATTGCGAATTATCAGTTCTTCAATACTTGTTGACTGAATGTCAGATTCAGACCCTGTGGGAATTTCCAAATAATTATTTTCTAAGTGGGGCTATGTGTACAGTCCAAATTGTTTGTTCGTGTTTTTGTTTCGTTTTCTTTAACTTAGTAAGTTTTACACTTCCAAATTAATAAACTTGCTGGCAGTTTACCGGTTAATGTATTTATGTACATATCTAAATATTTCCTTGCTGTATTTCAAATCATGAATACAATTTCACTTTTGTGGATTAACGGCAAAGCTTTTATTAGAAAAGCTAACGAAAATTGCCTTAGGGAAATATTTTCCTCCAGCTTTTTACAAGCAGTCTGTATAGCAGCTTTGAATTCCAATTCGTTATCAGTTTTAATGTCTCTTGCTCTAGCTCATTCAAGTTGATTGCCTTCACCTTCTCACCAAGCAGTTGAGATGTGTATTACTCATACGACACAGTGACCAGACATGTATCATGAGATACACAACTCTTATTTGGAAAAGTTCATTCCCAATTACTTCACATAAAGTCGGTGTGAAAAGTGAGAGTATGCTATACACCATAAAGGTGTTCGCGTTCTCAACAAAAATTAAATTGAAAGCTGCTACAAGAAAAAAACTTGAGTGCAGTTATTTTCCTTATTGTAATTATAACGTGAAAATATATATACCATAGATAGCCTCTAACTAAAGTAGCGCTCTATAATACAATGACGTAGAGGCATGGACTTTTTCATAACCGAACGAAGCTGCTTTTGGTTGCTTTGCGAGGACATTTCTTCGAGTGATTTTCGGCCCCTTCTAGGTCATCTAGAGCGGCTGCAAACCAATGCTTCGCGCCGAAAAGTCTTCGAATCTGCTCCCGAGGGTGGATAACGAAGAGCGCGAATCAGGCAGCGAACTAAAGATTGATCTGAATTGAGACGTTTGTTGGTGGTCCACTCCTGGCTGTAGCGCCAGCCTAATTAACTAAGTAAGCCTAACTGTGAACAAAGTTGGTACAAGCCAAAAATTAAGCAATATTCACTTCACAAATGTTAGTGCCCTAATATGGTAAATTACGGTTACCCGCAAATTGCGGGTTTTTCACTGTAGACAAATTGGGATGGTTATTTCACCAATCTCAAGAACAACCTGCATCGAAGCTCATTAGGTTGTGCTGTAAATTCCATTACATGTTTAGTTTATGACGCGCTATAATTACAGCGGATGAAGAAGCTCTTGGTTGTTTTGAGAGAAAAGTTCTGCGTACGATCTTTGGTCCTGTTGATGGCGTTTGGAGGGGAAGGTTCAACCACGAACTATACGGGCTGTGCAGCGGCATGCACCTAGTTAAGCATCTTCGGATCCAACGCCTAAGATGGCTAGGTCATGTAGAGCGGATGGACACCACAGCTCCGGCCCGAAGATTCTTCGACACCGAGCCATTGGGACAGCGCAACAGAGGACGTCCTCGTACTAGATGGCGCACACAAGTGGAAAATGACCTCAACCAACTTGGTGTGCGCAACTGGAGGCAGCTGGCGAAATATCGTGCTGACTGGAGAGGCATGTTGATTGAGGCCCAGGTCCACCCCGGACTGTAGCGCCAATCAAAGAAGAACATAATTACAGTTTTTAAAATATCGCTTTATGTTTTGCTTTAAGAACATGACTTAGTTTTCTTTGGTATATGCTGTATGCTCACTTTAGCGACTGACTGTATGTTTACTCCAAGATGTAATTTTGCAAAGGGTTGGTGTGAAATTGCCTTAGAAACATTATCACCTAGCTTTTATTCACGCGCAGTTCGTTGCCAATTGTTTCTCAATGTGTGTTATTTACTTTTGTTATCCCGTTAGTCCACCCTCCCTCGACGAACAACATTAAATATTCGGTGACGAGTAAAATTCAAAACTCAAATTAAAATGTGTCTGTTCAAGTACTCCAAGAAACAATAATCTACTACAAGGCATTAAATCCTAAATTTCTCCACGGCTAATGTCAGATGAGTGCTTTCATATACAGTATCGGACACAGAATTAGCACACTGGACAAATCAAAAAGTAATCGTGTGCGTGGTTTAAAAAGCTGTTTTTGTATATTTCTATGATCTTATAAGAAATGAAATGGAATGGCTTCGTAATTTTCATTCAAATAATTTCAATAATAGATTTCACTTTTCATTTCACTTAATTATTTATCGCTTTGGTTTTTACCTGCAAAAGGTTACAGTCTTGAGGGAGTTGTTCGGAAGGATATTTTTCCTAACGTCTTCAATTGTATTGTCGTGAGTGTGTATAAATTGGATATCGATATATGTGCGTTTGAAAAAAAAATTACTGAAACTGCAACGAATTACAGAGAATGGACGTGCGTACATTCAGGATTGAGGCACTGACTTTCAGTGTAGGTGTCGATTCACTTGTCCATCATTGAGGGTACTCCTATAATGATGTATGTATATGGCTAATTGAACAAATTGTACACATGCACACTGTTGCACAATTATTTGCATAATGTATTTATCTTGTCAACTCAATTAAATTCGAAAATAAACGTTGTATTTTTATTAACCTAGGACGGACACCAAGTTTTATTTTTTTGTTATTCCTTATTATCCATCCTCCGTGGGTGATTTTTCATACAACAACAGTTAATAATAATAATATGGGTGGCGCTACAGTTCATAGATAGCCAGTTCCTAGCTTCTCAGCAATCACTCGTGTTGTACGTTCTATTGTTCTCACACGAGTCGAAGGGAGCTACAGTTTTATGCCCACTCCGAATGGCCAAGTTTGAGAAGCTTTTTCTAGACAGGAAATACTCTTTGAGCATTGTGACTCGAAAGAGGTGGGGCCGCGTGAGAATTATTTTTGTCGCTCAGAGCTGGAATCGAACCTACGACGTCGAGGTTGGGATCGACGCACGTACCCACAACGCCACAGGCCACCACACATCTAACCTGTTGCCAACAACAACAGTTGAAATACCCAAAATGTATCGTGTTCTTTTGAATATGCGTACAAATTAAACTATTATATTTGATTTCAAACGTCATTAGAAGAAGATTTTGAGAAAAGGTAAATATGGACTTGAAGCTAAGATGAAGATTGCTATCACCGTATGCGAAAAAAATAGAAGTTTGTATGATTTCTTGCGACAGGTTATTTACGTCGAAGTTCGTAATTCCGTTCGAATTTGGTGATAGCATTTTTTGTAGTTTGTATCGTAACTTCAAATTGTTCGAAAGGATTTTGTGATAGGGCTGAATAAAAATATGAGACAATAATTAAGAACTGACAAAATTATATGTGGTGAAAGTAATATGCAAGCTTCGAGTCAGAGATGCCTCGACCCGAGGGTTTTTTGTAACATTAATTACAACCCATATTGATCCCATTGGAATTGCGTTCGCATTTGAAAGTTAATAATAACTTATCCAATAAGCAAATTCGACAAGAAAGGAGATCTCTTTGACAGCGCCAACTATGGAGGGATTAGTCGTTTTAACATCGCGTGCAAGATCTTCTCTGCTGTTTGGTGTGAATGCCTAAAACCATTCGTCAATAATCTGATAGGTCCTCGACCAAATCTTCAAAGAAATGCCCAAATGATGCAGATGGGCACCTGTTCATACCTTTTCGGCTATGTCAAGGCCGCATATGACAGCGTGCACAAAGAGAGACATGGATGCTATTGAAAGCGGGCGAAGAAGCTCTTGGTCGTTTTGTGAGAAAAGTACTGCGTGGGATCTTTGCTCCTATGAGCGTTGAGGAGAAAATTTAACCACGAAGGGTACATGCGGCATGCATATAATTAAGCGTCTTCGTATCTAGTGCTTAAGATGGCTAGTTCATGTGGAACGAATGGGCACCACAACTCCTGCCCAAAAGTCTTCGATTCAGAGCCATTAAGACAACGCGTCCTCTAAAGAGATGGAGCATGCAAGTGGGGGAGGACCCCAACCAACTTAGTGTGTGCATGTGGAGACAGCTGGTGAAAGATCATACTGTAAAATCCGAAATGTAGAAGACGAAGTAAATCTAAAGTTTGTGTGAATACATGTCAATGCCATAAAAATGTAACTAGAAAAAAGAAACCTTCTCAGACGTCTACGAAAGAGATCATTCGTCTTGTCATGCAGGGCAGAAGTTCAGCGGCTATAACGTTCTTTGTCTAACAATAATTATCGTAGAACTGTAACAGAATTAATTCATAGCTCCGATGACAATAAATACATATGTACATATGGTATGTACTCAATCAAATGTGAATGAACTTCATTTACCGAACCTATGACTATGCCTGAAACAAAGACAATAAGGTGTTCGCTGCGTATCTATGCAAAATGTTTTGAATTGCGTGACATTACCTAAACGTGTCACTTTGAATTTTGTTGGTATCATTAGACTGTAAAAAAAATACCAACAGAATATTTGACAGTCAAACGTTTAATATCATGCACCATACAATAGCGAAGAGCCATGACTGAAATATTCGGGCTTATTTAGGCGTTGACCCCAATACAATAACATTATTTATAGTAGATGCAGACAGCCATCATATTCGGTTTGTTGGACGATATTAATTGATTTTTGGTTTCTAAAATTGTCTGTAAGTTCACCTGAAATTTTCTTAAATTATCCAAGAATCTTAAAACAACTGATCCAAATATGGAACCAATATTTTGTATCAGCCCAATCTACTTTGAACAGCCACTTTTCTGGTTAGAAGAATTCATAAATACGTGTCTAGATATTGAACAAATGCAGATTTTTCGATTGAAATTTAACACATCGTTGACAGTAATACTAATAATAATGAATATACGCTGTGATATATTGCAGCCACCAGAGCTTACTTTTGGAAAATTGAATTGCCGCTGTGGAATGAACCATTGTACGGTGCCAATTAACTGTTCTAAGAGTCGAGTAGTCCAAGTAAGCCATAATGATCTGAAGAGTGATCATTGATCTTTCCTGGTAAATGGCCTGATGGGGGAAAAGCTTATAATTTCAATAGTGTGGTGATATATGCTACAAAATGCAAGGATTACTTTGATTCATGCAACCCATCGATGACAGTTTTGGGTACGCTGCTTCCAGTCATGAGTTCGGTCGTCCTGTCAGCCTCAAAGCAGAAAGCTCAAACCCCTTTTTCATTATAAATAGTTACCTTCCTTCCCGACTGCACATCTAGGTACAAGGTTAAGGAGTGTAGTAGAATACTTCTTTCGAGGGGCAGACTGGTAAAATAAAATAAGTGTTCTGTTGAAGTGATTTTGGTCTTTTGTGTCAGGAGTTTTGAACATAGTTATTTCGACAAACCGAAGTAGCACCGGCTGGCAAGGGCGCTTTTACGTCGGATCTTCACAAAGATGCGTTTTTGGAGTCTACAATTGTGACATGGTGTTCAGTGTTTTGTCTTTTTCAGTACTTTGTCCCCTGCTTTGCAGTGTATGACGGTATGGTTCTTATTCGGCAGCACATATTCCGTAAATTATAAAGAGTCGGATGTTTGCAAATCTTAAGAAAATGCTTTAGGAACTAAGCCGCTAGAGCGTTAGACGGTTGGGTTCATAGAAGGTACTGTGTGACTGCATTTGGTTATGGAATTGGGTGAACATTGAAAAGAGAATTGTTGGGGCAGTACTGAGCATGAGGGTGGTGGATTGCGGCGTTGTGAGTATGTGCGTCGACGCCAACGCACTTGAATCTCGACGTCGTAGGTTCGATCTCTGACGACAAAAAAAAACTATTTTCACGGCAATGCTCAAAGAGTACTGCTAGTCAAGAGTTGTCTAGAAAAAGATTTTCAAACTTTGCCATTCGGAATCGGCTTAAAACTGTAGGTCCCTTCCGCTCGTGAGACACGCTCAACACGACTGGTTGCTGGCAAGCTGAGTCCTGGCCCTTTACAGTCTGTAGCGCCCGTTATTTTGTTATTATTAGTATTATTACCTAGCACAAGAACGTGAAGTTGTGATTTTTTCTCAGCATCGCGACAGGAGAAGAAAGATTGCATGGAAATATGAAGGTCAATTAAAATGGCGCATAGACCATCCATTATTTTTGTGAATACCTATTTAATTAAATTTGCTTTGTATTTGATTAATAAGTAATCAATCAATAACTTATGGAGTATGTATACATTTCTTTTGTACATGCGAATTCCTACTCCTTTTTCTGCCAGGCAATCACTTATATGTGAACGAGTTGTATAGTAACTATAATTCTAAAGATAAAAAAATATATTTACTTCAAATTGCGTGACCATTTGAATATACCGTTACCAATTGTGTATATAATATCTGGCTGTTATCGTCCTCTGTACAAAATACAAATAAAAAAACGTGATAAAATTTCATACTTATATCGAGCATGCAACATTGAGTAGAGTATTCTGTAGGCATAAAACTAATACACAAAAAAACTCAATACACATACATAGGAGACCTCTTTCTTCTTCTTATTGATTGAGTTCAGTTTCTAAGTGCAAACAGAGACGGGGTCACAGATAAAAGTCTGAGTTTGAGGCAGGTAATTAAATTAATAAATTGCTTAATATCTCGCACCCCCAGTTTGTTATTGATAGTCTAGTTTTTCAAATGGTAAGTACATAATGAGACATTTATATAATTTATAACATATTTGACAGAAATATTTATTTTAGTGGGTCAGACGGAAGTACCTTAGCAATACATTTTTTTTGTAAAAAATATGTTTGTTTTCTATTTGTAGTGCTAGCTGTTGCACTAGTTGTATTTAAGTGAGTTTTCGATGAATTCGAAGTTCCGTTATGTGAGCTATGTAGGTTAGGTTAGACTGTTGATTAGTAGCAGTCACACCGTGATACCACGCCAATCTGATTGATCCTTCTTTTATCAATCAATTAGCTTTTGAACATTTTTTTTTGCGATATCTCCAATGGTGTACACCAAGCACATATTCTTGGACAATTATAATTTTTTATTATTTTCAATGTTCATTAATAATCTTTCACAACTGTTGTCTTATTCTAAAAACATATCCATGCAGACGATGTTTAAATATACTTGGTCTGGTCGGTATGATTGAAGACTTAGTCGTTAAAGTAAGCGAGAGCGCAATGTCGACCTCTGCTGGGTAACGAGCCACATCGGAATCGTGGGCAAGGAAAGAGGGGTAGAGTGATCACACAAGAATTTAAAATTAACATGGGCGAAGCGGACACGCCACTGCAACCGCCTATCAGTGCGTTGTTCCGGATCCTATACGATACAATAATAAAAGGAGACAACTAGTCTTGACTTGCAAGAATTGACTAACGACAAGATCAACACAGCTAGAGCTTATTGGCATAACATCGGATTGGCATAACAGCAAACTGTCAGATCGGAACCGGAAATTGTACCAGGAATTCAGCGATCTGCCCCGAAGTTGCGATGACGAGGAAGACAAACCGAGACGACCTAACTCTTCTTTGCCTCGTCCAGCTCTCCCAGAATTGACACCTAGCTGCGCTGGGCCGTGGATTCTGCACAGAGACAGCGAACATTTGGTGGACCGCGCACGGGGAGATTTCAACCACCACGCGACATGCCAGGCTAGAAGAATTGTGTACCTACTCCAGAAATGAATGTACACCTAAGTCTGTTTTTACACGGTCTTTTTTTACACGGTTTTGATATAACACGGTTTGAAAATTGAATATTTTTAATTTTTTTTACACGATTTTATTCCATTTAGCACGATTTGAAATTGTATGTACTTACATTTTTTTTGTCAAATTTAATTTTTGCGAAGTATGTTCATATCACAAAAAAGTATTTATGAAAGAAAAAAGTCTGAAACCATCGATAGTGCTATCGATAGTTTGCGAACACTAGCTTAAAGATTAAAGTGAATTCCCTTTTAGCGCGTACAAGCAATTTTTACTGGTCAAAGCAAATGTGAATAGCACTAATTTAGGGGAATTCCCTTTTTATGCATACAAGCAAATTTACTGGTCAGAGCAATTGAAATGTGTCAATATTTTGTGAATTATCAATGCCATCAGACGTGCTTGGTAAAGACATTTTTTATTTGAAAATATGTTTTTTTAACGTGACATTAAATTTAACGCATTAAGATAAAAGGTAATAATCTTAATAGGTTTTCGAGATTAGGAACCAATCACCTATTTTTGTATACGATCAATGTCTTTTTTTACACGGCTTCTTCTGGAACCAATCTACCGTGTAAAAACAGACTTAGGTGTATTCACAATCGGCCTCTTGGCCTCTGAGTGGAAGAGTGGTCAACCACCACCTCTTTATAAACCTAACTTAATGTAACCTAAAAAAAATGCAAAACATTTATTTTAGGTAATTCAACTGCCGAAACGTACAAATCCCCCACGGAGGCTGATCATAATGAGAAATAACAAAAGTATAATCTGGGTCCATTTTGCCAATCGTTGCCAATCGGTGCTTCTTTGGGCTAAGAAAGCAATTGGTGAACAAAGCCCTCTCTCGAACAACCAAGGTAACGCTCTACAAGACCTTAATCGTCCCAGTCCTGCTATATGGCGCGGAGGCATGGACTCTGTCAAAAGCGGATGAAGCAGCTCTTGGTTGCTTCGAGAGGAAAATTCTTCGGGTGATTTTCGGTCCCGTCTGCATAGATGGTGAGTGGAGGAGGAGATACAACGACGAGCTATACGGGCTGTTCAGCGACATCGACTTAGCCAGAAGAGTGAAGATCCAACGATTGAGATGGCTAGGTCATGTAGAGCGGATGGAAACCAATGCTCCGGCCCGAAAAGTCTTCGAATCCACCCCCGAGGGACGGCGCAGTAGAGGAAGACCGCGACTCAGGTGGCGCACGCAAGTGGAAAGGGACCTCAACCAACTATGCGTGCGAAACTGGAGACAGCTAGCTAAAGATCGAGCTGGCTGGAGACGCTTGTTGGTTGAGGCCCAGGTCCACCCCGGACTGTAGCGCCACCTTAAGTAAGTAAGTATAATCTGGGTCAATAAATAAAAGCCTGTAAGCTTAATTTCGACCTTAATTAAATTGACGAGATAAATAGTTTATACAAATAATTGTGCAACAGTGTGCATGTGTACAATTTGTTCAATTAGCCATATACATACATCATTATAGGAGTACCCTCAATGATGGACAAGTGAGCAAACACCTACGACCTATGCATCGAACCTGAATACACGCACTTCCATTTTCAAGGCATCGTTTTTCAACTTAATTAATCGTTGGAGTTTCAGTGATTTTTATTTCATCAAACGTATATCTGTATCCAATTTACACACACTCACGTCAATACAATTGAAGACGTCAGGAAAATATACATTTATTTGTTCACTTACCAGACATGCAATAGAACAAAGCCTCAAAAAGTCGGAAGTGCATTTTATTGATTCCCAATTCTTTCACAAGTTCTCCGCATGACGGTGATAAAAACGAAGATACTGTCTTATATTTGCAAAAGTTCCATTCGGCCATGCTTCGATTTATCTCTTTCTACTCACCGATGCATAGAGGAAACAAAAAGACAACAATTTCATGAAACAAAAAAAAAAAAAGAACGCCCTTGAGAGCAGAAAATAATATGATAAATCCCATGAAATTTCAAAGTATTGGTAAATACAAATTCAATTTGTTTTCGTATTGTAAAATAAAAAGGAAACGTGGAATCCGAATGCACAGAACAGGTTGAAAGGTTACCATTTTCTGCGTCGTAGGTACACTACACACATCCCTGGAATATTTTGAAAGATTTTCACATGAGATTTTGTGAGGAGATTTGCTTTGAATTTCATGCATGTGCGTATGGTTGTGTATTCAAAAGTTCTGCAGGGTGTGATGCAGAATATTGAATTTAAATACAATTTAGAATATGGAAGATTTCAATGCATTTTTCTGTTCCCTTAATACGCCGCCAGTGCTATGTTGGGTTCTAGAAGGAGATTGCTGTTGTAGTTGTACCACCCTGTGGGTAATGCTTTCTACTGACATAGCCCATGAACCGAATTGAAATCGTTAAACTCATTAATGAAGGAGCTCCTCTGGTCTTTTCGTCTTTGCTGCTGTAGTTTGAATCAATCTAATAGTAATGTCTTCGAGTGATGCCTAATAGTAAAAAACGAATAACAAGCGTCTTTAGCGTCTTCTCTTGCTAACTGGGTCCAGATGCGCACCCTACACACAACGTGCGTCATTTTAAATATTGTTTTTTCCATTCTCTAATAACCATTGTCTGCGTGAACGTCTAAAGTCATCTTGCACGTACCAACGTCCGGTCCGGCAAATTGTCTACAAACTAAGTCTTCTAACTAAGGCAAATCCTGGAGAAAATTAGCACTTACCACTATGTTATCGATTTTAAAGACGCATACGATAGCATTCATCACAAGGAACTATTCGAATGGATGGCCGAATTCAGGATCACGGAACAAAATTTATCCGGTTGCTCACATACGCGATGCACCATTTAGTTCGGATCAAACACCTCCGAACCTTTATAAACTTGCACCGGTTTCGGCAAGGAGATTTGCAGTTGTATGATTTTTTTTTTCAATCTGGTACTGTAGAAGAGAGTGCGGCGGACTGCTGTAAACGTGAAAGGCACTATCTTACTACAAATCAGTCCAGCTGATGGGATGTGCAGACATCGATATCGTCGCGAGGTCCCAACGCGCCGCAGTAAATTGAAGAACAGGCGAATCGTGCCGGTAACTATCCGTCGTACACCATCTAGGCAAAAACATAACAATCAACAGCTACAATGTTGAATAGCCAAAGAGTTTGTATATTTGTGAACTCCACGTATGACATTTTAGTGGAGATCTCAAAACTACTTGGCGCAAAACTGCTGACTCCAAGGAACAAAATTATGCTCTATAAGTATCCCATTTTGCCAGCCCTGCTTTATTCAGTTTGAGAACTGGACGATAAGCAAAACTACAGAGATAATTTTTGAAAATAGAGAAGAAGGCGTAACCGTTCATTTTACGAGCTGTACCATGTGAATGTAGTTCGAAAGGCAAAAGTCCTTCCTTGCACTGGGTTGGTCACATTGTGCGCATGGGCAAACATATCATATTCCAGCAAAGAGTACTTTTGAAACCGAGCCTCAGTATAAAGACCAAGTCATGCCATATGTGAGACAGCTTGGTTTTGATGACCGGAGGCAGCGTGCTCAGGACCGTCAACGATGGAAGGCAGCAATTGCTCCAGCTCGTATCCTTCTTGGGTTGACGGCCTAATAAGCAAGTAAGTAACAGAATCACTAATCGCTGTTAATATGAGCCACGAACTTAACACAATCAGGATTATTAACTATCGAAAATGCCCTAAAAGTGTATACCTTTAATATTCTCATTGGATTCGGTAATCTTTCTAAGAAGTCATTCATGTCTGAATTTGTAATAAAACCACATTTTCTACGATCTGCACCTTGTCAACCTTTGGTGGTCATCAACGCTTTCGCTGTCCGCAACTGAAAGGTAATAATTAAGTTTTATGTTACAAATTCCTTTAAGGCATAAAATAGCAAGTCAGTCGCACAAATTTGGGTCAAATGAAAAAAGTCATGAATATTTACCATGCGTACCGCACTGCACGATGTCGCGGCATAGCATGAAATACTTAATTAATTGCCAGTTTAGCAAAGTAATCAATCTAGAATCAATATGAACACAAATGCTTTCACTCTGGGTGGTTTGTAGTTTTGTGTGTTTGAGAGAAGAGATTTAAAATGTAAAGGGAAGCCGTTCCGATTATTCGAATTTGAATTTGTTGTGGATCTTCGTGCCCACTAATCATCTATTCTAGTTAATCACAAAGGACGCCGCATTCGCAGTCGCTCAATTATGTGCTGCATCGAAATTTCGACTGACTAGACTTACATAAAAGACTAGTACACACTGTATCCACTTTCAGCTTTATCCCACGTTTTAACACCACCTAGAAGAAGAAGAGCCTCAAATCGAAAATTTTTAGCTAAAATATAAAATGATTTACCCGTTTTCTCTTCATATATTCTTCTTAGAACGTACATTGTACGCCTATTTATGTGTGTCACCAATTATACAAAGTTTCAAGACTTGGTTGGCTTCATCAGGTGTGAAAGAGAACTAAAGTAAGCGTAATTCAAGTAAAATTCGGCCGAACATATTTTAAACATCGTTTCTATTAATAGCGTGAAGATCATGAAGGATACAGTGAAGTCCTTAAAATTCAGATTTAGACAAATTTGATTGATTTTCAGAACAGCATCAAAATAATACTTTCTCTGCAGTGAGTGGTTATGGAGTATACCATATATATAACCTTAAATCCGCGTTAAATTTTACCTAATGTATTAGAGGAAGCCTTGTTTTAACATGTACGGCAAGAAATACAGTATTTTTTTTACGAATTCGGAGAAAATGACACAAGTGCTGGCCCGTGGCGTTGTGGGTATGTGCGTCGACCCCAACCTCGACATCGTAGGTTCGATTCCTGCTCTGTGCGATAGAAACAATTTTCACGGCCCCACCTCTTTCGAGTCGCTTACAGTGCTCAAAGAGTACTTCCTGTTTAGAAAAAGCTTTTCAAACTTGACCGTTCGGAGTTGGCATAAAACCCTTCCACTTGTGAGAGAACAAAAGCACGCACAACGCGAATGATTGCTGAGAAGCTGGGCCCTGTCCATGTACGAGCTGTAGTGCCGCCTGTATTATTATTATATGGTATAACACAAGTGGTGGCCCGTGGCGTTGTGGGTATGTGCGTCGACCCCAACCTCGACGTCGTAGGTTCGATTCCAGCTCTGAGCGACAGAAATAATTTTCACGGCCCCACCTCTTTCGAGTCACTGACAATGCTCAAAGAGTATTTCCTGTCTAGAAAAAGCTTCTCAAACTTGGCCGTTCGGATTCGGCGTAAAACCGTAGGTCCCTTCCACTCGTGAGAGAACAATAGCACGCACAACACGAGTGGTTGCTGAGAAGCTAGGCCCTGGCCCTCTATGGGCTGTAGCGCCACCCATATTATTATTATTATTATAACACAAGTGGAAACTATCTATGTTCGATCTGTTATAGAGCTTATCTTTCTGATAAATTGATTTTCATCAAAATGCTGTTTCACCGACTGTCTTGTTAAGAATATTAAATGCACATGGTTAACAATTTCTTCAATTCGCCCAGATCTCGAGCCTCAGCTAAAAAGCCTCTTCTAGCATGGAGCGATTTTATTTCAACTGCCATTTACGCACGCCAAGTTGGTTGAAGTCCTTCTCGACTAGGCTTCGATCTGCCCGATTTGACGGGGTGAATATGAGCTCGCTTTCCTAGCGTATTCGCTGCATGCATTGGTTTACCATTGGTTGTAGAGCCTATTCACGGTTTGACGCGTGGATGCCGTGTGTCAACGCCACCTATGAAACCCGAATTCTAGCATATATATACGCGAATATTCATTAAACGCCTTTTCCTTTCGGACGAGAATTATATTACTGCAAAATAAACAGATAAGACATTATCTGTTTGGACATCTCCAAGGACAGGTATTCACAATTGTTAAGAGCCTTCTAGTAAAGGGGCGATTTCATCCAAGGGTAGGTGATTTTCAGAGCATGACACCGAGATCGCGCTATTTGACCCCGTTTCGTTTTTCTTAGAGACGGTTCCTAAAGTTACAGGTGTGTGCGAATAAGTCACAAGCCACTGCGACCTCAAAGCCAACCTAACAAATTGGAGTAAAGAATTTTATTCCACCGTAGTCAGTATCTCCTTGTGGAAGAGTAGGGTTGTACATTCACATAAAACATGCAGGGATGGCAAGTCGACATAGCTTGTCTTGACATAGCTTAGCAGCAGTAAGCTCCTAATACATATAATATAATATGGGTGGCGCTACAGCCCATAGAGAGCCAGGGCCTAGCTTCTCAGCAACCACTTGTGTTATGCGTGCTATTGTTCTCTCAAGAGTGGAATTAACCTACAGTTTTTAGCGACGCCGAACGACCATGTTTGAGAAGCTAGACAGGATAGTTTGAGCATTGTCCGTAACTCGAAAGAGGTGGGGCCGTGAAAATTGTTTCTATCGCACAGAGCAGGAATCGAACCTACGATGTAGAGGTTGGGGTCGACGCACATACCAACAACGCCACGGGCCACCACATCAAGCTTCTTAGTAATTTTAAACGTTCATTGTTTTTGCAGAGTGTTTCCTTGTATGAGTAGGGCCTGATTAGCCGGTTGTATTGCATTGTATATCAATTGGTCTTTGCTTACTCATTTATTAAGCGCCCTAGCTGCTGGATTTCAAAAGCGCGCCACTAGTGGACATCGAAAGCTGTCATATTCTACAAAATTTGTTTCTTATAAATCATTGCATTTAGTTTTTAATTATATAACCATTGTTTGGTGGGTAGCGGTGGCTTGAAGAATATATTTACATCCCATGGTTTCCATGGTTGCACCGATGGATGCTGTTTTATGTGTTAGCTATGCATCGATGTAATTAATTACTTGTATCGCCGACGTAGTAGACGTTTCATTACAGTCGTCTAAATGTAAGAAAAAAAAATACAATTTGAACTGAATTGACATAATGCTATGGTCTCAGGCTTATTGGGCAAAATGTACATCTTGTCTTCACATGTATAATGGATGTTTGTATACACACAACGCGCATCACTTAAATATAAATAAATTGTATTGCTTTTTAAAATGTTTACAATATAAGAGATGACCTATAGTTACTCCGGAGAATGAAGAATTTCAAAAAAATGTATTGAATAGTGAATAGACATATATTCAAAAAACATTAGCAATTAATAACCGTTTTGATAAATTTGTTTATCTAAACTGAATTAACACCGGACATCATTATGAAGAAGATTGCAATTGACTGTAGATAAGTTGTCTATCTATACAAAACGAATGCTACATTGTCACGCATTCTCTTCTTTAGCCGACCCAATTAAATAGTCCTCTGGCATAAATATGTTTTTGTCCTTCTGCCTGCACGCAAGTATTGTTCATTTCTCGTCCGCCAACGTTTTGTCCTTATGAATGCGTTTTTATTGTATTTTGTCGAAGAAGCAATGTACTGAAAAATCTTCAACAAATACAAATAGACTTAGGCGAAAAAGAAAACAAAAGGGGAAAACAAAGAAAAGGATACTTAATTAAGGTGGCAACAATTAATCGAAGAAACATAGCACACAATCTATTAAATACAAATGCAAAAAGGACTCGAATGGCATTTCGTTTTGTTTTTGTTTTTGCTTTTCTGATCAGATATTTTCTTCATGCCCTTCAGATAAAAGTTGTTTCATCGAATTGAAATGAACTGCGCAGGTTCCATTCTTCACCAGAGAAAGTGGTGAATACCACTTCGAGCATCTTAAGCCAATCTCCTCAATACCAGTTCGAAAACTTTCCCATCGAAGCGTGTCACCACCGTTGGTCTCCGCTGGTCTCCGCTGTATATTTTCATAAGGATACGCGATGCTCAATCAAAGTTAGATAATATCAATTGATTGGTTTCTATAATGTTAGAAGACGATTGCCGAAGAAGAATCGTCGAGTTTTGGTTTTTTAAAAATTCACTTAGTTTCCATTCAACGAGCAGAAATCCAGTGAATTTTTGTAATGTGAACCCGGTAGATTTGTATTGTTCGCTTAACGAGAATAATGTACGTGTCATGCATTTAGTCAGATGAGTTCAGAGTGTGTAGTTTTATGTGCAATTAGTGAATGAAAACAATAAGATTTCAGTAACAACCAGGAGTTCAGTTCAGTTCGTTATAAGTGAGTAGAGACTTACCCACGCATGTCAGTCGTAATGGGGCATAAAAGATTTGCTCGTTTTTTTCTTTAGTTTCTTTTGTTTGAAACAAATGTTTCACCTGTTGGCTACGCATCTCATGTTCAACATGTTATTGGTGAATTATTTATCTATCTTATAATTAGCCTAGACTACGCACTTTTGGTTAGAGCGAAACAAGAAAAAATGCATCATTAACAAGTGAATATTTTTGTATCCATTGCACGTATATATGAATTGAGGAATCTCTTCAGTTCTCTGTATATTATGTTTTTGACATTTTAATACCCAGTATGTTATGTACGTGTACACATTATGCTACATTGGGCAAAACATAGGCTTCAATGATGTTTCCTGTTTATGGAAGTGTCATTTCTTTTATGATATGCAAATCGCACAAAATGTTTGAGGTTCTGTTTTCCTTTTCTTTCCATTTTGAGTGAGGAAGCATCCTCGCAGTACATACGCTGTGTTGTGTATTATTTGGCATCTTAATCATTTCGTGACATTTGAGCGTATGATAAAATTCTTACAGCTTTTTTTTTCTTGAAAATGCGTACATTTGCTTGGTTTCACTTCATTACGTCCATCATTTGCGTATTATTTACATTGATTTAACAATAGCACTCATCGACTTTTGTTGCCTTTTCTCTCCTGTAATCGAATGTTTTGAGATGAGAAATGAGATTTGACGATTTTACGGTCTGTTGTCTATTTTATTTCAATTTCAATGAAATTGATTTATAATTTAGTAGTCCTTAGAAAGGCAGATTATATTCGCATTTTCAACTCGAACGATGCAGCCTTGAAACAAATTAATTGAATTTTTCAAAGCAGTTTTTAGGTTTTGCAGCAAAATCTGGTAAAGGCTCACATCCATGTATGTGCATCACCATAGTCATCTACTGTGTAACTTTGAGTCGAATATTTTGAGATGAAATTCAGTCTTTCATAGCCTGTCCCACATAGAAGGAGCATTCGTAATCGACTGACAAGACTAATGTCGCTGAACTCCAGGCATTACACTTTATTGAACTCCATGAATGTATTCATCACAAAATTCATATTTAACACATAATATGGGACATTCAAATTGAGCTTAATTTTGTAGATCCAAAGTTCAGTCCAGTCGAAATGCACCGACTTAACGACATTTGTCTTGGAAATGACAGAAATGTGTAACAGTATATCACTGGACGCCATTTTGAAATCGTGCATTGTGACAGTTTCCTCTTGTCGCTCGTGATATATAGACGTGAGAATTTTATTGTGGAGTAACGTTAAAAAAATTTTACGAATATTGCTTGTCGAAACACTGTAAAAATAAAACAAAAGTCTCGAAAGCAATGTCTTAAAAGAAGAACATTTTTTAGCAAATCGGTATAACGATAAGTGTTAGAAACTAGTTTTTAGAAGTTTTGGTATTGATGCCCAAAGTGCTGTACACATGAAGGAATAATAATTTTCCAGAAAACATAAGCAAGAGTACTTTTTGGTAAGAGCATTTAATTATCGAGAAAAATATATCAAAAGTTTACTTATAATAATAATAATATGGGTGGCGCTACAGCCCGTAGGGGCCAGGGCCTAGCTTCTCAGCAAAGTTTACTTAAATATCGCAATTTAAGATTTAAAATTGGTTTTATGCGCATTAAACATGATCTTGTCCACTTTTGAAACTACAATCACGATCCACAGAGTGTCAGATTCAGATAGAATACAAAAATCACTACAAAAAAATTCGCATATTTTACCCGTAGCTCCCTGCGAATTTTCTATGTACGTGAATGGGGTGTCAGAGTATATAAAGTTCGCAGTTCGCAATCTGCTCATGTGCACAGCACTTAAGTGCAAAATTAAATGTGATTGTGTACAGACCTCATTTAAATGTAACAATAAAATGTAGATCCATACATTATGCTCCATTTATTGCTAGTCGTTTAGACGAAATCAGCATTTATAGCAAAAAAGTGCCCTGTTTTAAGACTCTGTTTGAGACTGAAACTTGGTTTATATAAAATGTATTCCCGACGGTAAACATAATTGTAGCAATTTTTTTTTTCGTAAACCAACAACATTGCAACAAGTACAGATGATCATTTGTTTATTTGCGAAATAATATGGTATGGTATATGCGTATGCGTGACGCAACAGTCCAAGATGAACCAAAGCCTAGCTTCTATAGAACCCACTCGTGTTATGCGTACTATTGTTCTACTGAATATGGATGTAACTTAAACTTCTAACAACGATGTTTAAAAAGCATGGCAGTGATACACTTTAAACATTTCTATAAAAGGTAGAGCCCTAAATTATAAATGTTGCTTAGCCCGGGGATTGAGCCCATAACCGTTAGCGAAAAAGTCATTGTGTGTTGTGTGGTATCAGACCAAAAAAAATGTATAGCTACTATAACTCGCTACCTTCCATAACTGATAATCAAACATTAAAGCAAAAAATTCCATAATATCCCTACAGACACGCATAGTTTTGTCATTGTTTTTTCCAATCATGATAATGCGCACATGAGCATTCTGTGTTGCAAAAAAATATTAATATTAATTGGAAAGTCCCTTTCCTAACGCAGTTTTAGGCAGAGTTAAACCCTTCGGATTAATACTTGTTTGGATCGATGCAGCACGTACATCGTACCTCACGGCACAGTACTTTCATTCCTACGATGAAATTAATGCTTCATGGATTGTTAATCTCACAAACGAGTGAATAGCATAAGTTTAAAGCCAAATTCGTAACTAAGTAATTATGGTTGATGAATTTATTAATATTATGTTGTTTTTTCATATTATACTCCCTCGAAGTGGATTAAGCAGGCAAGCGAGACGATAACCAAAAATGTCAAACATGTTCAACATGTTAGCCTGTTTAATACTTCGCGTAAATTTTACCAATTAGCTTAAGGGTTCCCGTTGAGAAAGAACGAAGATTGCTCAGTTTGTCAAAAGCAGACTAATTATTTTAAAACCAAAAACAGACTAATTATTTTAAGTTTAAAAAACAGTCAATCTTCTTCTTCAAACAAAATTATATTTTTCTCACAGGTTTATGAAAATAAGAATGAAGGCATAGAAGTTTCTACATTTACTCTTGTCCTCGGACACGTTTTTTATTTATAGAATAATGGCTTACTAACTATACATCTTACAATGTAAAGATAAAAATTGATACGCATTCTATAACAAAGAGCTACTACTGAGTAACGATATACAACATCCTCTTTCTCCATTCCCCTTTCTCTTTGTTAATTGCATGCCTCTAAAACCGAGTTAATTTCTTATTCTAAAAGATAAGGCTGCTCGTTCGCCTAAATAGCTAGGTTTAATTCAAAATCAGAAGCTATTTTCTTCCAATTCCCGACATTGGTTCCATGTGTTCTAGTTACTTACTTACTTGTCACACCATCGACCCATGGCACGTTCGAGCTGACGTTCCTGAGCACGCTGCTTCCAATCTTCTCCCCCATTTGCCTTCCTCGCAGACGGGGAAATGTTTATTTATCTGCAGTTTAGCTTATCGTCCAGCTTTCAGCTTCATAAAGCAGGACTAGGAAAATAAGAGTCTTGTAGAGCATGATTTTGGTCCTTCGAGTCCGGAGTTTTGACCCCTGTTGTTTCGAAAGTTTAAAGTAACATCTGTCGCCAACGGTGGTTCTACGTCGGATCTCCACTGTGATGTCGTTTATGGAGTTTACAAATTGTTTTACTATTTCAAAGTTATAACTGTCGTGTGTGTTCTAATTTCTTAAACTTCACTTCTTAAAACTAAGTTTGGTATTCTGCATTCATTCATCTCTAGAATGTTAAAGATATAGTTTTAGCGTATTTTGAGTGTGTATAAAAGCAAAGAAAGAGTTCCCGTTTGAAGGTATAACAAATTACATATTCGAGGCATTTGGGTAGACAGAATACCTTCTTCAAAAAGAAATTTGTCCACAGCTTCGTAGCCTTTGTAACTCCATACCTGAGCTCCGTAGAGTATTATCGACTTTGCAGTTGAGTTGAACAAAGTTTGTTTTGACCATAATATGGGAAGGTCTGAAATCCAAAAATCTTCACTGATTACACCGGTTTGAGCTTATCGGATTATAAGAGAAAGAGTGGTTAAATGGATACTGTGGGATACGTCGAAATTTCAAATTAACATTAACAGCACCCATTTAGCATACGATTTGAGAATCATGATCTAGAGAAAATGATTACGTACACAATTGAAATGTATTTTGAATGTTTGTTTCAGTGTAGGAACAGTAGGTACCATGATATTCCCATATATAGTTGGGGCCGTGTTGAATGATCCTTAACGGCTGCGATTGTCTAAGGCTTGTTGGCGTAAACCAGCGACCTTAAGTAGATGCATAGAAAGAAGTCTAGAATGGTTAATCGGGCGATCTTGCCAAATCGCCAAAACGCTACAACGGATCACAATATGAATTGTGGCGTGCAGTTTGTATTGTTGGACCGTCTTTTTGAAAAGACTTGTTCACCTAGTCCCTTCACCTAAGTACAGCAGTAACAAGCTAATTATTATGGCCGTTAAGCGTTAACCAATAACAGCGACCGCAATGGCGATGGCGTCCACAAAATATTCAGCCCAATAACTTCTCCTATGGTATTCTGTGATTCCAGTCGGTTCCAGTTGAGTAACTATTTTGCGGAATGTTTCCCCACTTTGAGCTACACGATCAGTAAATTGGGGTCGAAATTCACGCTATGCTGACACCACCGTCCGATTATTGATACAACAAACCGACACTATCTTTCAACGCTCCTGCGATATGTAGCTCTCCATTGCTTGTCTGCTTGTATATTGCAGCTGTCTTATTCGCTAATGTCAAACATCTTGAACGTACGAGGTCAATTGTAAAAATTATAATGTCTCCGATAAGATAATTAATTTGACGCCTTGTATAATACATACGGGCTTAGTTTCTTCTAATTACTTGACCACAATTGTTCTTCTCTGATTTTGTTGGTTCCGACGGTATGTCTCTAACAGTCTCTACCAAATAATTGCGTCTCATCCTAGTATAACGACCTGATGATGAAATTAAACAACACAATTTTTAAGCTCATTATCTGCTTCAGACCGCCACTATTTAAATTAAATGGTCGTAAACAAAATCTCCTTAGAAACCTATGTAAAGCATTCGTCCTATATTACCGACTTTGCTGCATAAACTAGGTCGAAGCCAAGATTTACGCTCATACTCAATTTCTTTCCATTTCGCTTGAAGCGTTCAATTTACAATCAGCATACGATTCGATGACGATAAATAAGACGCAAGAGTTCTGCGAGAGTATGTACATCCTATTGTGCTTCTCGCACGTGCAACAATTTCTACCTCTGGCAACAAAACTGCAATAAATGTCCACAGAGAAACTGTGTAGATGAAACACCTACTATCATTAATTTTCACGTTGAACCAAAGATTCTTAAACACCGTCGGCATTTGGTTGCCTGCTGAGTTTCGGGTCAAAGATCACTACGAGAGAGTCTTTGCATGTTTAAACATTCCCATACTCCTCTATGCCATACTACTCAATTAATTAATTCTCAAAAAAAAAAGAGTAATCAACACAGTTTTCCAACCACCTGGTGTGTCGCGGCGCCATTAAAATTACTTGGGAATGCGGCAAGGCACCTGATGTTTGCAAAACTGGGGTAATTGTGTGTCTTTTTAAAACCAAGCACCAAGGAGACTGCATCAATTACACGGGTATATATTTATTTTTCAAGTTTTCTCGGTATCGAGTAAAGGGTGATCTGAAATTCAGGAAAAAACATTTCAAACATTGGCAAGGTGTCAAAAAGAAACGAGGCATAACGCTGTTTTGGGAAGTTATGTTCGCAATTTTCGGACAAAATGTCGGTTTAGAAGTTTGTTTAATAACGTTTGATTTCGAGAAACTGCACTGTATTATCGACCGTGCAGTGAGATCATTAAATTAATAATTTGACAACAGCACTCGAACGCTGCTAAATAAAATCTGGATTAGTTCTGTTTGATTTGGCCATTCAAAAAAAAGATGTGAATATGACCATATATAGTGAGCAGCCACCTGTGATAAGGAACATTACAATTGTATGAAGCAACCATGAGAATAACAAACGAGGAGCGCGTCAACATAAAACGTGTCTGACACGGGAATGAAACGTGTTTCCCAGCAACACCTGCCTGTGCAACATGCGAGAGAATTCATACATAAAGAACAACTAACATCAGTAAAGTACCCAGCATAAACAAGCAAATGTCAATTCAACTCACAACCAACCAAGTGTCTTGATCAATGGGCACCATGTCGGTTTAAAAGCCCAGGCTGCCTTATATGCATATGCTGTATTTCCTATAGTGATTTACAGAAACTCAAACAGTGCTGCTGAAAACTCAATTTGGCTAACTAATGAGTATCACCATCGGTTTAATAATTACTGTCTTATATCGAGGAGCTTATTACCGAAATTATTCAAAATACATAGATCGATGCATTGTTGCCCATTCCGTCAAGTCATAATGCCTTACGTGGAACCTTGATGGCTCTCATCTGGTCTGTGAATTGGGGAGAACTATCGAAACGATTTCAGTGAGATAAATAAAATGGCGACGGTCATCAGAATTATATTATAGACACCTGATTAACATTCTTGTAACGTTTTCAAAATAAAGATATAACTTTGATTTGCTTATTTGATATCTTTATGTTCTTTTATTGATTTTTGCTTAGCGCGTAACAGTTGTCATCGCGAGTCGGACCTGAGAGTATTTCGATTGATTTTCAAGTGAGAATTGTGATTTGTATCAAAGAAAATTGTAAAATTTCACAATTTTACGTAAATGATGCATCTGTGAACCGCTAAACAGTGAAAAATATGAAATAAGTGAATCATCAGCAAGGATCCTTCCTAATTTTTGTAAAGCCGATGGTTATTGATCAAATCGTGCCAAGTGAAAGGAAGGATTATTAGTGATTTTATTTGCTAAGGATTGCATACAATTTTTAATACATTTGAAGGATATGATAGCAAGGATCGGTTATTGAGCATCTATTATTGGATTTACATACAACAATTTTTTTTGTGAGTTAAAGTTGTTTTATCATCTGTTTTCTTAATTTGCAAACATATTCTTATGTCGTCCTTGTCGCTACCAACGAATAGAAGTCTCGTCACACATCGAACGAGTTACACAAGACATCTTACAGTTAAGCTCAGTACTGCAGTGGTCGTAATTTTGAACATTTTATTTGAATGTTTTTCTTATATAACATTGATATTACTAGGTATTTTGTTGATTTGCACATTATGTCATTTATGTAATTGAATACTATTTTGTCTCATAGCAAGCAAAACTGTGAATACGCATTGTGTACTGTCCCAATTGCTCACTACTTTTTCGGGCTCGTTGATGTCAGCCTACCGACGGGCTGTGGAAACATATTTTGCAATGCCATTTCGAACGGATAACACTCTTATTAACCTTGAATATTCATTAACTGCTCAATCAAAGAATTCAAAAATTGTCCACGTTTTGTTCGTTGCACAAAATTAGACAAAATTAGGAATCATGCTAATGCTATGATTCATCAATGCTACACGCATGATCTTGTAGGACAAAGGCAATAAGCATCGTTGAACCCAACTTTAGTAGAAGGTACCAAGACGACTACGAGGCATTTATCGTGATGTGTGGCCACTGACTTCACGAATGACATTATGTTGATGATGACTTAGCTTGTTGGTTACTTAGGGTTGTTGGCTATCAATAACAGTGTTTCTCGGAGAAATAATTTTCGAGCGTTTGGTGAACTCGATCGTTTTCTGTTTGTAACCCTTCCAGCATTTTGTTATCATCAGTATATCTTAATTCGGACCATCCCGGTTGGCTCCGGACAAGATTTATCTCCATCGGGAATCGCGTCTAAAATCTTCTACTTCAAAGCCACTCTTTCGTACTTTCTTGTCAAGCCTGCTAACTTCTTCGCTCACCCGCCTCTGGTTCAATGTATTTATTCCTTCAGTAGTAAAGTAGAGGATACTTACTACTAACAAGTATGCTTTTCCCAATTTCATTCTCATTTGTATTGATAAATGGTTGCGAATAATGATATCACACAATGAGTAGCAAGGTCTGGACAGACTTTAGAAAAAAACTTAATATTACTTAATACCTCAGCCACTTATGCCCGATTTCACAGTGCGAATTTATAAATTTCGATTCGTTGCTGAACTAATAGAAATTTCGTTTTCACAGTCAAAGTTAAGTGATAGATTCTATTGAATTAGCAGTTTAACTTGAGCCACCGATGTCTGTTGCTTAGGTATCAATCCAGAGAGTGCATAATTGCCATTTGTGTATGCAAATAATATTAACCCCAGAATACATGGAGAAAACTCACACGCACAACAAAATACTTGGTCTGGCAAAGCTACTAAAGAGAACGGAGAGCACATAAATTTATAGATGCGCAGATATTATGACAATGACTTTACATGCATGAACATTCTCTTGTACAATGACTTTACATGGATGAACATTCGCTTGTTGAGTTGCTGTGTTATCTTTTCCTATTTTTAGTTGGGTCCTGTTCGACTATTATTGAAGCATAGTTAGTATTTTATTGATGGTTCGCTGGGCAATTAGATTCAATAGTTTACACTCAATCCATGGCTTACCTAAACCAACCGTATATATTAAACCTGAAAACGAACATTTCTTGGGTAAAGTTTAAGTTCGAACCTACAGTTAGCTAAACCAGTAGATAAGGATGCTCTATGAAATCGGGAATAAACATATGTACGCTGACAAAGTCAGAATAATTGGTTAAGATGGTTTGGCTAGACCTACATATCTACAAAAGAGTTATGTTTAAAGAGAATACACTGTCGTTTAAGAGTCGGTTCTGTAGCTCTTTTTCAAGCTTTCGAATTTTATTGTCTTTGTATTTTTCGATCTGATTTCCGGTAATGAGATTCATTCCGTATATTGAAATCATTTGAAATTTTTCATTTGGAATTCAAAGATCTTACAAATTTGTATAATTAGTGGCCCTTATTAAGTAGAAAGGTGCGTTGACCCCACCGTACTTGAACATCGACGTCGTAGGTTCGATTCGTGGTCTGTGCGACAAAAATAATTTTCACGGTCCCACCTTCTTTCGATTCATTCCTCAAAGAGCATTTCCTGTTTAGAAAAAAGGTTCTTAAACTTGTAGGTCCCTTCCACTCGTGTAATAATATGTGTTTGTGCGTTTCGGCTTACACGTTTTTTTACAGTCTACGACAGACAATCGATTATTAAATTTTGAATTACAAACAAAACCTAGAATAACTTGGTTTAACTCAACTACAACACGAGTTACTGAGAAGCTATGCCGTTACACTCAACGGGCTGTATCGTTACTTATTATTATATTACAAATTATAACAAATGCCCGCACCTAATGTAAAGGATATTTTTTTCACCGCATTACATAAACGAAGTTAAGCTGAACTGTAGTTCACATTTATTTGTGAAAGCCGGATGAGTTAAACCAAAGGTTCAGCTGAAATAAACTTTTACTTTGAAGCTTGCCATTCGACCCATATGTGGTTGAATAGCCCCTAGCTATTTTCCCCCACATTTCTCAAGAAGCATTCTCAACTACTCTCAACTAAACCTCAATATGATTATCTTCTGGACAACTTTATTCTTTACTGAATCCCAGATTACAAAAAATAAATTGCGACTATAACTAACTCCCTCTTTGTGAAAGTTTGATTTTTTAAGAGACTTTGAATATCTCTACGAATATTTCTCAACAAGAAAAGCAGCTGCCATGAGTTTTTACCCTGGGAGTGCCGGTCACTGCAGGACATAAAGTGGATTAACTTCTGTCCTCGGTCGCATTATTACCACTGCAATACGTAGTGTAAACTGTGACTTGTGCAATTGGGTACGTGTCACCCTAGCAGTAGGTAACATAGAGCTAATACATACCCTTGAAGCATCTATGCGGGTTCCTCATAAAATGTCATTAGTTTTTGACTTACTATAATATGTTCATATATTTCGTGAAACAGCGCAGGTTGTCAGCGAAACAAATCCTATTGGTTATTCTAGGAAAATCATGAAGAATGCTTTCACTGTCATCTGCGAGTAGAATGCGCACATAATCTGCCATGGTCTGTAACTAGCAAAATGGATCACGTGTGTTTTTATGTTTTGTTTCGTTGGAATTCCTGTTCAACCCTTCATCCACAACCACAATCTCATTGACTTGAAAACATTTTTGTGACTGTATCAACATAAGACAGCGATTACGTCTGAATTATGTTGATACTGTATTTGCACATTATGAATTTTGTTACGTAGCATTTTCTTATTATTTTAGATGTACTTACTTGCTTATCTGCCCGACGATCCATGAATGGTCCGAGCCTGAGCAATTGTTGCTGCATTTTTTTTTCTTTTGAAGGCACCAAGAATCAGTTCTGCAGTTTTGCTTAGCATCGAGCTTTCAGCTCCATAAAGCAGAACTGACAAAATAAGAGTTTTGTGGAGCACGATTTTGGGCCTTCGAGTCAGGAGTTACGTGCCCAGTTGTATTGATAAGCCGAAGCAGCATCAGCATCGTCTGGTGAGTGTGATGCTACGTCGGATCTCAACTTTTCGCGTATTTTTCCTTGAAGCCAAAATGAGATCAACGAACTTGGTCGGTGCGCAATTGGAAGCAGCTTGTTGACCGATTCCCAGGTCCACCCCGAACTTTAGCACCATAAGCAAAAGATGAAGTCAAAATGTCTTTTTTATTTTCATATTCCGCTTCTCATTGGTGCTAAGCTCAAATAGCTCCTTTTATAATATGGTATGTGGTGGCCCGTGGCGTTGTGGGTACGTTCGTCGACCCCAACCTCGACGTCGTAGGTTCGATTCCAGCTCTGAGCGGCAGAAATAATTTTTACGGCCCCACCTCTTTCGAGTCACTGACAATGCTCAAAGTTTATTTCCTGTCTAGAAAAAACTTGGTCGTTCGGATTCGGCGTAAAACTGTAGGTCCCTTCCACTCGTGAGAGAACAATAGCACGCACAACACGAGTGGTTGCTGAGAAGCTAGGCCCTGGTCCTCTATGGGCTATAGCGCCACCACGTCATTCAAGACTTCCGTTTCATCAAATGTGCCTATGTACACCCATATCGTACAATGCGTTAGAACCGCCCTACTTTGACATTTTAGACGGATACACGTAAATCAATTGGCAATAAGGCGTATGCGCGCTAGAGCTTCGCAGACCGCAATATCGTAAGCCAGAGCACAAACTTCTAGGTAGAGCTACTCCCTACTCACCCGGGTGTAGTATTTTCTTTTCGCGCATACTTTACAATTTTGGCGGTTTCAGTAAATATTTCTTTAATTTATAACTATTTATTTATAATTGTGCAATGAATATTTATATTTGTGAATCGTCTGCGCTCAATTTGGATATGGAGTGTGCGGCGTTTTGACATACATTATCGTAAACCTGATAAAAGGCGAACAAACGCCTATTAATGTCCGAACTAAACGCACATTTACGATTTGGCCTTTCTGATCTATAGTGTTATTTCTGTCGTGAGAATATTTTCAAATCTATTTTTGAAGTTATCATGCATGGCGTTTAAATGCTGAAAGTATGTCTGAGTATCGTCATCAACACTGATTCCGGTCGGTTTAGCCATCGAGAGAATGCGCGTTTACTAATCTTATTCTTCATAAATTGCAGAGTTCTATGAAAAGAATGACAATTTTTTTAAATTAAATTTACGCCCTTTTTTTGTAACTGTTTCTACAAGTTATTGGCTGCCAGTGAAATCCAATCAATCATCATAGTTAGACTACAACTTGCAACAAGCGTTGCGGACGTTAAGCGGCGCTCTGCAAGTCTGAAAACGCTTTGCACTGAATATCGAATATACCAGACAAGTTTTTATAAGTAACTGGATGATCGTTCTAAAATGCACTACTCATGGCTTAAAAAAAAGGAAACGTACAACTCACAAAGGTTTGTGAAGCCTACCTTGTAAGTTGTAAGGTTTCAGCTTTTTAGTAATCTGTCAAAAAACTCATAAGAAAACACACAAAAATAGTCACCATAATATAGTGACTGTTCACACGTTTTTAGGTTTTGCTCAGCAAACGAAAACGTCATAATTTGTGACATTATCACAGAATTGTACCAGAATATGGTTGAAATCTTCAATATACAGCCAATCTGATGCATATGCCAGCCTAACTTTCGTAGGTTTACAACTGGTGAACCCCTTTTTTTCCATTCCAACTTAGACCCCCGTGGAGTAGCCTCGGATGAATGTCAAATTGAAAATATATTGGAATTAACTGATGTATTAGTAGATGTGGGTGACTTTTTTATTTAGTATTTGTGTAATTTCAATAGAATTTACATGGCAACTGATAAATCCATCTCCTCCCATTCAGTTACTTGCCATAAAGAAATCGTCTACTATCTTACAAGATTGTAACTAGAATGCTGAGATATTCAAGGAAATAAATAGCATAAATCTCAGAAAGTCTAGCGGTTCTTCTTCTTCATCTTGTAGCGCTACAGTCTAGGGTGAACCTAGGGTTCGGTCAACAATCCTCTCCAGTTGACATGATCTTTAGCCAGCTGCCTCCAATTTCGCAATCCAAGTTGGTTGAGGTCCTTCTCCACTTGAATGCGCCATCTAGTTCGTGGTCGTTCTCTATTGCTTTGTTCCACTGATTCGGAGTCGAAGACTCTTCGGGCTAGAGCAGTGTTGTCCATGCGCTCAACATGGCCTTGCCATCTTAGGCGTTGGATCTGTAGACGCCTGACTAGACTCATGTCGCTGTACAGCCCATACAATTCGCCGTTGAATCTTCTTCTAAAAGAACCTTCAACGCAAACAGGACCAAAGATTGAACGCAGAACTTTTCTTGAGATAGTCCAAGCTTTCGCGCCATACAGCAGAACAGGGATGATCAAGGTCATATATAATGTGAGCTTGGTCTTTCGAGAGAGGGCTCTACTACAAAATCGCCTCTTGAGCCCAAAGAAACAGCGGTTGGCAAGAGTTGTTCTGCGTTTAATCTCGGCACTGATGTTGCTCGCACTATTAACTTGCGAGGCAAGGTAGATGAAGTCCTTTACTACCTCGAAGTTGTAGCAGCCTATGGTGACGTTCTGACCGAGTCGTCGATGTTGTGTGTCCTTTCTTGATGACAGCATATAGTCTGTTTTGCCCTCATTCACCGCTAAACCCATTTTTGCAACCTGCGTTTCAATACAAGCAAACAACATTGTACTTGAGAAGGTCGTCTAGCGGTTCTGCCATGCCGTTATTCACCATCTTAAAAAAGGGTTTCAAACAATTTGCTTCTCAGCTAAGCAATTGTTTTAAGCGCTCCTCTATGGTGATTCTATATTTGAACCGATTATAAAAACACAATTCAATTCAGACAACCGTTTACAAGAATTGTATGCATTTTATATTGATGCATACATTGATGCGATGTTAAATTTTGCTTTTATTCATTATTGTCTCTCGTGCATCTTGTACATGTATACTTAATACACGTTTTAAATGAACATCCACTGTTGCGATCACATAAAATTACTTTTTGGGCTAAAGGTAATAAAACACAGCCTTCTATGGGAATCCAATTAAGACCAACGTAGTATCTTCCAATTTCGGTGCAATTTGCTACTTCTCTCCCTTGTTTGGAGTTCATAACATAATTCTGGTCACGTTCGCATTATTCCGGACATATTTGTAGTGTTAAACGTGCAATATTTCATACATAGGATCTCGGAATTGAATGAAGATCATAATTAATATCCGACAACGTATGAAATTTCAATTCAATATTTTTGAGCTACCAATTCGAACTTAAAATAATATTCTTGCTGGTCAATGGAAGAATCTTACGTTTGGAAATGTAATAAATTAAAAGATAAGAAGTAGATTGTGAATAAGACTGCCGAACGGTACATTTATTCTGACGGGATTTGGCCTTTAATCCGGTGTGTTGGCTTTCTTCTACCAAGAGTCTCCGATTCGAAAACCCTATGACCATGCGCACCATTTTTGCTTTCCAAAGTTCGTCCTCATATCAGTACTCTTCATAGAATTTGTTATATATTGTCATTTATTCACAGTCGTCGCAGACAGAACAGAATTTGTCTTTAGAATATACCAAGAATTAGGTTTTATTGTTTTGTTTACTGTCCAGCTTTATAGTATGGTCGTAGATCATTGAACTGAAATGCACTGCATCCGGTGTCAGAGTGGTGCTACAAAACCGGATCAAAATTGAATTGAAATCTATAAAAAGTGGATTTTAATGGTAGTGTATGTCAATGTCGATCTGAAACTACCTATTCTTCATCCATATTTCGCACATCGTCAACGGGGACAGGCATTGAACCAACAGCTATCATCTTTTAGATGCTATTCTAGCCTCGATGGCTTGATGGAACCTTGTTTCAAGCTTGTCAGAAAA
This sequence comes from Eristalis arbustorum, assembly GCA_916610145.1. Lineage (NCBI taxonomy): Eukaryota > Metazoa > Arthropoda > Insecta > Diptera > Syrphidae > Eristalis > Eristalis arbustorum. Next base: position 97,673,329 of record OU744316.1, on the reverse strand, counting down.
AAAACTCTCCTTCACGTCATTCAGTTCGTCATTCAGTCTTGCTTATTGGAAAACAATAGCCATGGTAGATTTGGTTTCGTGCGAGTCCCTTACTGTGAGTGCCCACTTGTTGCCAGAGCACTTCTTCTTCTTTGATTGGCGCTACAGTCCGGTGTGGACCTGGGCATATGTAGCGTTTCTCTTGGGCTAGATGCCTCCAGTTTCATTCATTTACCGCAAGACCTAACTAAGCCGATTCTCTCTCGATGCTAGCAAATGCCCCACTGAAAGACCGTTGAGTTCTTCCGATTATGTCAATGTCATCGGCATAGACGAGTAGTAGCAGAGACTTGTAGAAGATCGTGCCACAGGTATTGACGTCGAATTCTCGAGTGTTATGTTAGAGAAGTTGCATGACAATGCGTCGCCTTGTCTAAAGTCTTTTTTAACATCAAAAGTTTGGGTAAGATCCGATCACGGAGCAAGAGGCGTTCTCAATTGTTGTCCTACACACACGGAGGAGTTTTGCAGCAATGCCAAAACTAGACAGTGCATTGTATAGTCTCTATATATACTGTCATACGCGGCCTTAAAGTCGATGAATGGTGGGTATCGACTTGCAACACCTGAGTCTTTTCCGTAACTCTGCCTAAACGTTAATATTTGGTCAATAGTGGATTTCGCTGCCATGAACCCGCAATGATAATGACGTATGGTTCCAGACGGGCCAAAGATGCTGAGATTCCATCCGTCGGGCACACATTCATCCCACCAAATTTTGTAGATGAGCTGGTGTATGCATTTTTTCAAATAACCAGTTGCTTTTTTCTCAGCGCCGACTGTGACTACTACTAGAGGAGGTTATTTGAAGTTACTATCTCCTCTTCATCCATACAGTTTCTGCAGAAGTCATTGCTAGGGACACCCAGCCTTCGTGTACACCGATTACTTTTGTAATCTATTAGTGTTTTGAGTGATTGTCTGCCTAGACATTTAGTGTTTTTTTGTTTTGTTTTGTTTTTGCAGGTGGTTTCTACTAAGCATTTATAATTAGTTATGTCATTAGTGTGAATTTGAAGAGGATGGCAGGCTTTAGCGATATGTATGGAGGGTAGGATCTCGTTCTGGTGGTAGGGAAAAGGTAGTACCAGTTCATCGTCCAATTTCCAATCAGAATGTCAGAATTTATTGCGATCAATTTATCAAATAATTCCCTTATTCATTTACTGCCAAAGAATATACCAAATAAAATACGTACAATACATAAATTCGTTTATTGAAAAAAATTAGGCAACAATTACAAGAACATTTTAATATTTAAAAAAATAAATATATTATATTCTTCAAATAGAATATAAAAACATCGAAGAAAAATGAAATTAAGTACTGAGCCATTCGATTTTCGTTTTATGATTTTGATTTTTTTTTTAATTTTTTGCTAACAAGAGAATTAACATACAATTTGCGTTCGATTCATCGTTGAGAATAGGGTCCTGATGTAAGAAGATTATTTTTTAGGTCGTCAGTTTGAGTTTAACGGTAACGAGCTGAAACATTATTGTGAACTTATCTTAGAAACAATTTGATGTACGCTTATAAGAGTAGCATCTCTGCAGTTAGAGTTAATATTTGAATATGAGAGAGTTTCGTTCCGAGCTGTTTTAGTAGAGACTTATTCCCCGTTTCAGGAACTAAGCCAACCAAATATTTATGTTACACGTTAAGAATTTGTTTTTTTTTTTCGTTGCGGGTTTAATATAATTTCGTTTGCGTTGTTAAGGCAGAATATCGTATTAGGCTGTGAATCAGTTAGCTTTATATAGAAATGAGAAGACAAATACATTAATTAAATGAAATATTAAATAAGCATAGATTTTCGGGAACTGTTAAAGTGAATCATTGAGTTGGCGTGGGCATCTTACCGTACAATGGCCTGATTGGGTGCTTGCCCCACAAGTAGCGGTTTTTAACTGGGGACAAGAAAGAATTCCTCGTCAATGCTGGGCTGTAGAGCCTTGGATATCCATAGATGGGAGCTAAATCATCAACATCCCACCAGAAGGGATCGCGTGTGAATGCGGAGATTGGAGCGCTTGGGCTTGGTTCAAATAAATCCCTGAAGCGGTTCCTTGGATGGAAGACCGGCAGTCCTTTGTAAGATAAATGAAATAAGAGTTACTTATATTGCTTTTCCAAAAAAAATGTAAGTTCTAGACTCTAGACACTAAAAGCAATCATTTGATGATCATCGCTATCTCCACGCAATACCAAGGAATAGAACGACTTTTCAAATTATTCAATTTCGCACAAATCTTTCGAAATAAAGCGGTAATAAATTTTGATCTCCTACCCTCGGAATCGTAGGCAACTTCACTTGGTCGTGGCCCCCAGCGGCCAGGCTTAACAGGTGTTGGTGAACCTGCCCGAACAAATGGCAATTCTGGTCTGTCTAACTTACTAGAGAAAACATCGTCTAAGAAGGGATCAACAGAGCTGCTCCTCAATGGACTCATTGAACGCAACCGCGAGAGTCTATCCAATGGCGACATTGGTGGTACACTCAATGCTCGTGGGACACTTCCAGCACGTGGTACACTTCCGGCACGATACAGTGGCAGTCTATCAGGAGATGCTGAACGGCGAGCTGAAATTTAAATATGCAATTTTAAGAATGTGTTTTCTGGGATGCGGGCATGGGTGTGATTTATTTGAGAAAATCACAGTACGACTAAGACTTACTTTATTGTTAAAAGTGGTTAGATATGTCATAATATACAGGTGTATGTGTGTATTTACAGAGACCTGCATGGGGTATCGAGCCCATTTGGATATTTCTCTATACTATTTTATTGTTAGTGTCTAAAAGGTTATTTATGCGCAGCAAATGATATATGTTTTTTCATTTAATTAAGATTTGTACGCCTTAAGATTCTCCTTTAAAACAAATCTACTTTCAAAGTTGATCATACAGTTCGACACACGGCATGCTTCACTACCATTTTGAGACTAATCAAATCAACAAATGCAATCGTTGTTCTTACCTTACACATTTTCACCACGATCTGTAAAGAGACGTGGGCGCCGTCCTGATTGATCTACAGATATGAATTCTAGTGAACCAAAAGAAGTGGATGTTATGATTTTCAACTTCTTGATACGATTCCTAAAACAATTCACTCCGTTCTGTATAAAATGCAATATTTTGAAGTAAAGCTATTAGATCTAAAACAGTCAGATCAGAATATCAAAAATTGACTGGATTCATTCGTGGCTGCCAAGCCGGCGCAGTTTTTTTGGGACAGGATCCACACATGGCCGGAAAGATGGAAAAAAAAGTCATACTTTGAATAATACTATTGTACATGTTTGTCCTAAATAAACGATAAGTTATAGACCCAATCGTTAAGGACGTCGTAAAGAACCAACTGACTTCATATAAGACACTAATTCCCCAGTCCAGCACAATGGCCCGTAGGCATTGCCAATCTCAAGCAAATAAAGAAATCTCTTGGAGAGAAAAGTGGGCATTGATGCGATCTGGAGGAGAAGACTCAATCACACACCAGGCGTCTACGAATCCAACGTCTAAGGTAAATGGGCCATGTAGAACGTAAGAACGCAACCTGCGTTAGAAAACTAATACCAGCTCGCTATTTCAGAGATCGCGCTATTTATGGAGGCTTGTTGTATGAAGGCCAGGTTCATCACGGACTGTAGCGCCGTTCAAAGAACAAGAAGATTTTTAAGGAAATGCCTAGTCAACAAATATTAGTGATCGCTAAGGACAGCAACCCGATCAAGTAGTGCGTTTATTGTAACCCTTCATTTTCTTCATTTCAACAATATTAATGAAAAACAAAAAAAAAATGTAATAATAGGACCATAAATTCAAAATCCAATTGGAACAACGATACGTCAAAGCAAAGTTTGGCATTCGCCATGTGGCAACCCTTCTGACAGTAAACTTCATGATTAAACTGCAGTAACAGTCAACAGTAACAACAACAGTTTACCAACCTTATACACTTCTATTTTCCTAATCTAAGAAAGTCCTATTTTCAATATTTTAATTAAGAAAAATAAAAGTACATAGGTACAGGGCATTTACATGCATAAGGATTCAAAATGAAACAACGTTCATGGATGCGATAAGTATCATTAAGTCATTCACTCTTTTAGTGAGGGAATCATGTATATTTAAACATTCTAACAATAAGTTTAAAAGAAAGTCGTGAAAAACTGTGTATTTAAGATAGTTTCCAGTTCTATCAAGATGATGCTCCTAAAAACAAGTAGGGAGAATACGATATTAGTTGCTCTATAACTGCCCCCACTTAATTGAGAATCAATATAATCACCAGATTTTAATCTTGATTGGAAACATTTCAACCCATAACGATTTCAACAAGCTCTTTTAGAGGATTCAGAGAATGTACCACCAGCTTAGAGCAAACAATTGGTAGGGTTTATTTCAAACGAATTAAAAGCAGTGAAAGGAAGCAAGAAACTTCCAAACAAATACTACACATATTATTTTTTAACATGCTTCTTCTCTGAACAAGTAATTGAAATGACGTGTAGATTTTTACTTTGATTTTCCGCTTTATTTTTATTTATTTGTTGCAATGTTTTTTTTTGTTTTTGTCAGTTAGGAAGAAGAATGTTGCCACTTACAACGTATAACTTGAGTTTTTTATGCATATTCACAGACAGGTGTACGAGTATCACCTTGTCCACTGTATGTCATTTTGAATATGGTTTCTAGCAGGTGTCCCCTAATTTCACCAATCCATAACGTACATCAAACATTTGTTTCAGGGAGAAGTAGCGTCTTCACGAATAAACTTCAGACTATCTTCACTTCAGTATCCAAGCATTTTTGTTTATTGATGTGATTATTCAACCAGAAGTGAGCATCTTATAAGTTGCGCACGATTCATTTCTCCAACTGAACCATGATTTTCGAAATAAACGTCGCATGACAAATTTTAGAGAATTTATTTGGTAAGAGTCTATTGGAAATGACAAAGCGAACTGCCTGATACTGACAACAAATCAACTCTGAATTGTTAAATTATCTGCCATTACAAACAGTGCTACCAGGTTGCAATTCAAGTAAGGAAAACGAAATCGTTTCGATAGAAATATGAACATCCTGCGGACAGAAGAAATAAACAAAATTCTGTCTATTTATGTATGTGTGAATGTTTGTTTATTGCACTAAACTTGACTTTTCTTTGATCATATTTATTGTGGTTTAATACTGCGTGTAGTAAATTTCAATATCTGAGATTTAATATCTTCTAAGACTCAGATCCCGTTGAGAACGTTAATGTCACAAATGTGAACTGTTGTTTATGTGATGTGGTACATTGAATTGATGGCAAACAGAAATTTCACATCATTAAAATAGTAAAGAAAAACATGCATAAACGCTTCGTTCGAATGATATGACGAACGTCGTAGAGCCGAAAGTCAGCTGATGGAGGAATGGTATAAAATGTACAAAATGAGTAAATATAAGGCTAGAAAAGAAAATAGGGGGGTAACTACGAATTTTGACTACATTCTCGGGTTTTCTAAATTATATAAATTCTACAGGTGCAAACGTTCACCACTGTCCTACTGTATTACTGTACAGAAAATGTTTTAGAAGTTAAATAGTTTTCTTACCTAAACACTGAAAATATTACAGATTTTTAATTATTGAAAATGTTTCATATAATATCCCAACGAAGCACATATGTGTAAATAGAGTCGAAAATCTGTTATATTTATCAACTGATGCCTAACTTATTCGTAAATTCCAACAAATCTGCGAATTTTGTTCCATTAATATTTCAATCATCAATTGCGTTTGATAAGCACTTACCAACTATCTAACACTTTCACAAAAATAGAGACTATGCGTACACTGCTAACAGGTCTTTTTCATTTTTTCAAATTATTTTGAGAGCATGCTAGAGGGTGATGGACAATAAAGTGGTTTTGCTTAACATCATAGGACACTGACAGTAGCTTCCCACTAGAAATCTTGTCAGAAAGTCAGTATCATACCTTTGCGGAACGAAATGAGTCGCTTAAGGCCTGAACAACGTTGGGCAATATTACAAACTTATTTGAAAAGTGTATTTCAAAACATGTTTCGACCTTGAATGGAGCACCTACCGCGACTGATGTACACAAGCTTGTGTAAAAAATTTGTGAGAGTGGTATGCTAGTGAACAACACACATGGTCCCCGTTGTTCTATGATGCACAGATGAGATGGCGCGGGTTGGGGAGTGGTGACATCATTAGACCATTTTTTTCGAAATTTGGTAAAAGGTGGACGTTGAAGAGCTGTGTTAACTGACTTTTTTCCACTTAAATTGAAGCGATCGATTTGGACCACCTCTGGTTTATGCAGGATGTTGTGCTATTCTACACAGCCCCTTCCACAATCTATCTTTTGCGCACCAATTTCCGAAATCGTTAGTCGTCTTGGCGATGACAATTGCCCGCCTCGGAGTGGTGATTTGAATCCATCGAACTTTTTTTATGGAGAACCCCGAAGGGCCCATGTTTAACCAACAATCCGACCACTCTCGACGCACTTAAGGGCGTGAGTAGCAATCCGTGAGGTGAGACTATTGCTAATGCGAAGCTAGGCGAGGTAGTCCCTTGAACGACGTTGTCATTGCATATTAATGGGAATTCCTAATAAAGCCATCACACTTGGAAAAAAATAATTTTGTTCATTTAATTGCCTCTTTATAAGCAACATGTATTTAGTAACCCTGAATGTGGCGCAGAACTTGATAGTCCCAGTTCAGATGTGTGGCGCAGAAGCATGGACCGTATCAAATGCAGACGAAGAGATTGTTGGTTGCTGCGGCAGGAAATTCGCTCGTTTTCGTTTGGGAAGAAGGTGTTTGGAAGTTTGGAGGCGAATATTCAATATTCACGATTCACGACGAACTCGACGACCTACACCGGGGCCTCAAACTAAAGGAATTCGATTGTCTCGACCCAAATGGCTAGATTATGTGAGAAAATGAACATCGACGCTCCGACATGAAGTCCAAACCAACGTATTGTTGTTGTCAAAACTAACGACAACGTGGTAGATCAAGACATCGACTCTGATGGTAACTAAGCAAAGGTTCGTAGTAACACTTAAGATTTACAATGGAGAAGAACTGCTTGGTACTTGTACCGAAAACGCTTAGAGGCTTTCCACAGACGCAAATTCTGTCGGATTAAACTGCGAGATAAGTAGGCAGGGGCTCCAAGAAGTGTATTTGTCCTGTGTGGGGATAAAAATGGTATCCAAATTATGGTTTGAAGGCCTTGAAACCTCGACTGAAGAGAAATATAGTTGATCCGTCATAAATTTAACGTGTGAAAAAGCTCTTAACAGGATACAGAGTCATATTTATACCGATAAACATTCGAGAGCAGGGACACACCTTCTCTGTGTAAAACTTTCAAAAGTTTGTCTTCAGTAGCTTTAAAATGTTACTTCTTATAAACAGTTTGATGTGATTGAAATGTGTACACCTTTGCAAGACAAAGTGAAATCAAACGAATTCTAAGTAACTGCAACATACTATGTGCAATACACAGAGTGGTTTTTTGAGCAACTATTTTACTCACAGTTGACATTATAAAATCGTTATATGAATATATATATATGCATATGGTGTGTGTGTGTGTTTATGTTGGATACATGTTAACGACTTTAGAATGGTTTGCAAATTTGTACAGCGAGAATGAGTTAAGATGATGGTAGTTTAATAATAAAAAAAAACATTTGTAGAACAACAACATCAACAGAAAAAACGAATGAGTTAAGAAATGGGAAGGCGAGAGGTGTCACAAAAATCAAAAAATAAATAAAAAAACCATATTTGGTTTTGTTCAAAAATGTTTATATATTTTTTTCGCATTCATTTTTTTATTTTGTATCTTTTTTTTGGTATTTTATAGTTAAATTACATTTACACAATGAAAGGATCGAGTTTTAAATAGTTTTTTTTAAATATGAAGATTTATTTATTTTAGAAAAAAAAATGGAAAACATTTGATTTTATTTTAATTTGATGTATTTTTTTGTTTTGTGATTATATATTATATATTTAGATTTAGATTGCTTTTTAGTTTTCTTTGGTTTTTGGTATGTTCATAAAAAGCATTACATATTCAATCTTCTTAATCAGTAGCAGTAATATACATGTTCCCATTTCAATATTTTTAGCAATGCTTAATTTAATGAGCCAGTTGTTCATTATAAATAAATATATATAATGTTAAAGTGAATTTTGACAGTAGAAAGAAAAAAAAAACAATAAAAATTTTGTACAAGAAGCCTGTAGCTTGCATTTTTATAGTTCGATGTTTTGTTTAGCTATATGACACTTTATAACAATGTTGTGTTATTATTTTAAGAATGAAATCAACAGTCATACTTACACGCAAGGGTTAGTGAAAGATTCACAATATGAATTTCACTGATGGTGCTCATTAAGTGGACATAGTGTGCATTAGATTAAACGAATTGAAACAGCACAAAGGTATTATATAAAAATGCAAGCTCAACTCTGTTACAACTGGATAGACATGTCTCTGAGCATTTTTGCTTTCTTTTGTTTTGTTCGTATTTTGGGTAAATTTACAATAAAACATTTAAAGAAATGAAAAGATTTTGTTTACGAGAGTATATCTATTTACCGTTAGAAAATTAAAATGTTGACGGTTACAAGATGTGTACAACATGTGTATGTTTAATGTTCTTTTGTAAAAAACTCTAAGCCATGCTAGTAGCTTAGGTATTTTTAATTTTTTTGTTTTGTAAACCTCTTAATGATGGTAAAAATATTTATGTTTAGATTCTATTATTCGATCAAAATTCTCTAACTTTATGATGGCAACGAGCTTGAAAAAATTCTATTGATTAAGAGGATAGGCTATTCTTAGGTTTCATATTTATTTTAAAATTTTTTTTTTGTTTTATATATACTTAATTCTTAACATTAAGCATAGTTTGTTGTTATCTTTTATGTCGATTTACGAGAAGCTGTAGTTAATTGATTGTGATTTCGTAATTTTTGTTTTTTGTATCATATATTTAAATTTCCTTACCCTTATTAAGTTCTTGAAGCAGCTTATCCTCTGGTTCGTATTCCAAAGGAACTAAAGCATTTGGTGCATTTGGCTTGTCCTTCAAGTAAAGGCCATAACGCGATGGGTATCTAAAGAAGCAGAAGGGAGTGTAAAACAATTGATTTGAAGAAAAGGACGGGTTGGAAAAATGAGAACATTTGGATCATGTTTGAATTTTTTATCTTACCTGCGCTCGATTTCTTGCATACGCTTCAAGTGTTCGTTCCATGCCTTCTCAGCATCGTAGCTTGCTGGAACTACATGTGGACAAGCAAAAATCAGATTAGTTCAGATACATGAAATTATTGGCAGTTTTTAAATGCATAGCAGTCACATAACGTAGCAACTTGCAATCAATTTGGGTGTTCAGTGTGGCACAACGACGAAGCACAGATCAAATGTGTTAATATGCATATACGGGGCTTTTTTGCAGAATTTTGCTTGAAGTGCTTTATTCTGACGTTTAGTGCACTTTCGTTCAATTTATCGCCACGTAAAGTGCTTATGCCGGCAAATTTTTATAGATTTTCTTATATAATCACTTTACGTTTTGTTGAGCAAAATTTAAGAGAATATTCAACCTCACGCGACTTGGCATGCTATTTCTGCATGCAACAGATATGCTTGTTGATTAAGGTTAAACTTCCCTCTGAACTATGAGCCCAGCTAAAGCGCATTGATTTGAACTTATCGTTACGCCCATTCTGCTGAACAAACCCAAATTTAGTCAAGATAGGCAATCATCGTTAGTAAATCTGATCAAATGTATATATGCGTGTTAAATAATATGAAGTACATTTAGCATCCGCATTTGCACAAGCATTTTATATCATAGGACATGAGTATCTTGCATAACGGACATTTAAAATAAACCCATTCGATGCATATAAAAGGACATTTCTTTCAAGACAAAACCAAATAAAAACCCCGAGTGTGATATTCAATGTGATACCGTGTGCATGTAGGGATTTTCTATTTCAACTGCAATTTAAAAGATCATTCATTTACAAGTGGTTATCTGGTTCAAGAACAACGGAATTGTGGAATTGTTTAAAGTGCATATCACATGCTAAGGAGTCATTTCAGCTGTTTTAATAGAAATTATTTATAGTAGTTTTTTTTTCTTCAATTTTTATTTAACTTAAATATTTTACAAAGAACAAAATATTTACCCACAAATATTTTTGATTCCGATTTTGTTTTCCGAAAAATTAAAATTATTCAATTTATGCGTAATTATGTATATTTTATTCTTTTAAATTTCTTTGAATAGAATCTACTATATCTACAGTTATCTCGCCATTCATAAGATTGATTTGATGCTGATTTTTTTATTGCGAAGCTGAGCATGTGCGCATACAATCAGAAATGTTACGAATATCAATTCTTATTTCTTATGCTGAAATGAGTTTTTAAGGTTGAAAATAAAAAAAAATTAAAAATGTGCTCAATGTGCCTAAAAAGGGATTCAAAAATGGACGAGCAAGGGTAGCCTGAAAATGTTGAGGTATGCTTAGACCCCAAAAGCAGATATTCACACTCTGAAATCTAGGTGTTTACATCTAATATGACCTACAATGTATAACCTATATGACTTGGGAGCCCTGAAATGTGAAGTTTAATGGATCAACATATTATTTCGAGGGTTCTTAGACTTCGAATTAAAAGCTATTTTCAATCTAATAAAAAAAAAATTGCAATATGTAATTTTTTTTCGGAACATGCACAACATGTGTTCAGTTCAGTGTTATTTTTTCATTTAATTTCAACTCGAAATAAATGACGTTTCGAATGTGGGTCAAATTGCTTATTTTTGCGCGGTATCTAATACTGCAAAATCTAAATACATATAGTTTTGAAAAAATGGCAGATTTGCTTAGATGGCTATGATTTCTTTGGAAGCTACTGCCTTACTTCTACCGCAAGCAATCCTGTGAGAGGACAGTTGGGCCTACAGTTTGATACCGGCTCGCACTATTTTCAACTTTGATCATCTTTCGATGACAGCTATATACCCTGAGTATTGTCATTAATAACCAATTGTGTGTCCTATAAAATAAGATAAAAATCTGAAACCGTCTGTCAAAAAATTTGACACTGCAATCCATTACTTCATGGAGTCCTCTGCTTCTATTGTTCATGCATCACAACTGGGTGAGGCGTATTTTAAATACAAAGAAAAATATTAATATTTTACCTCAAATGCTTTGAACTGAGACATTTTCAATAATTCCCCATGACATTTGGCCAGTCTATCTTGCACTTAGACTCAAACATTTTTAGGCTAACCTCGTGCATCCATTTGTTTATATTTTTTATGTAAAATTTAACTTATAAGTATTTATGGGCTAGATAAATGTTTTCCTATTTTGTAAATGTTTTGTATCCAGTCAAAAGGATACATCAAATTTAACATTCAAAATATTTAGCTAACGCTTTCTTGTAATGTCTGATTACGACTACACAGCACGGGTAAATTCATATTCAAAGAACTCATCGTCACATATATTGACTAGTAAATTGCTCAAAAACAAGTGGAATGCTTTCTAGTGGATATAAATTATATCACATTTAATGACGCTGCTCGCTGAAACAATTTGGAATTGTTTTCGATGCACATTTATAACAATCTCTTGTTGACGCATTTTGAATAAGGTATTTGCCCTTAAATTTGCATTATGATTGAGTTCTTTGATGTTATGGAGGATCTATTCACTGTACTACAGAAACTATGCGACACGCCTAGTTGCTGGTTTAAGAGGAATTATATGACATTTTGATTTCAAGGAGGTGTAATATTACATCATCATAAGACCTTAAGCGTGGCTTAATGAACACAAAAAAACCATCCATCATTATGGACCACTTCGTTTGTGAGCATAACAGATCGATTTCGAGCAGTCAAATTACATACAACTCCTAACAGTGCCACCTAGTAGAAAATACAATATTTGAATTGGAATAAGAAGTTTTCATAAGCGGCAAAATGATATTCCTAACCTACCCATTATATGTTCAAACGTAGAATTTGATTTGAATCAATCTCGTAAAGGTCTAAAATGTTGAAAGTATCTAATAAATGGTCCGAGCAAGACGTACAATATGGAAAATTGAATTTAATACTGACAGAAAAATTATATATCTGCCTTTGCTTAGCTGCAAACATTGTGACCTAAAAGGACGCAGATACAATTTTGAACTTTAAAGTCATTGCGCTGTGTCCAGATAAATATTTTTATTTCTTTCGGCTCGATTTCAATCACTGCCAAGTAATTATTATTAATTATTGAACTCATGCAATTTATATGAACCTGACTAAACATCGGTCATAAAAGCCCAAAATTCACTAAGCAAACAATGATCCTCCAACATAAAATCCCAGTGCCCATATGCCATTTTGGATTCAATAAAATCGAAGCTCTTCTTTAGCAAATACCTTTTCTTTAGAAAATACCTGAGAAATTCTTATTTTCCTCGTGATGCTCGTGTTCAGTCTGGTTTTATTTTTAAAAAATATATTTTATGACCCTGTGATGTAAATAAGCGAATTATATTTAATTATTTAATTGAGAAATCACAAGCAAGAAATATCTCAAATTTCATCATCAATCAAACATCGCAACATGTTAAATATTTCACTATATGTAATTAAAATTGAAATCAAAAAATAATGTCTCACGTAGGAAATATTTAAACCTGAGGTATAAGTATTCAGGTATTTGAAAGCATTAAATTAGCATTACCCCAGCGTGTAACCTTATCCTTCACAAATTTGTGTCAGTTTATGCATACATAAGCATATAGACTACACATCCGATTTAAAATTAGAATTAGCAATCTTTAATGTGTGTACCAAAAAAAAGCTTTTGTTATTAATAAGGTTAAGCTTAGAAATTTTCGCTGTTTTGTATTAATTGAAAGCATCTGGGTGGCGAAATGAACGAAGAAACCTGGAGATACATTCTACTTGAAAATATGTGTATCCTAGTGATTTTTTTTGAACAAAAAAAAAATGCGCACACAGGTGAACAAATAAAATACATATGCAGTTCCAGTGGGAGACAAAATAATAGAAACAAATTTGAGTCTATTTCAGGTTTCTCTTCCGATCTTTTTTTCTCTCTTAACTATGATAAATGTTTTTTTAAGCGATAATTCGTTTTGGCAACTGATTTGAAATCCCAGATAAATATATGTACATATGCGTAAAGCAGATTTACAAATTTATTTTAAAAGAGTTCCACATTTTGCGAGACTTACTTGTTCTGCTATAATGATGATCGTAGATAGCGCGTGGGGAATAACCGTAGGTATCCCTGGATACTGGCATGTACCTATATCCATGAGATTGAACTCGTTCCGATGTTGTTGCGGGCTCATCGAAAATACTCCTGAATGGTGGTGGTGAGTCAACATATGCACTGTAGGGCCTCCATGAGCGTGCTTTTGGTGTTTCATGGGCACGAATATCTTCTGATCCTATTTTGCAAAAAAAAAAAATATATGATATCATCCATTACGTGTTTGAGAATTATTTATCATTTCTTAAAGAAAATTAAATTCAATTTGCCAAATTAATTCGATCACCAAGTTATACATTTATTATGACGACACAAATTTGCAAAAAAAAATGAATATATTTATATCACCCTGTAGAGTGAGGAAAAATTTACATTTTATAATAGTATTCACTGTTTGAAAATAGATGTGGCTCATTCCACAAAAACAATATTCCGATGAATAGGTATTTTATTTTTAGATCACTTCTCTGGTACAACAAAAAAAAAAGGATGGAAAACGATTCGTGTTTCTTTTTCTCTACTCTCATCTACATGTGTGTTTGCTACACGAAGTAGACCTAGGCCAAAAAACTATTCATCGGAATGTACCTACGTATATCTTGAATAAGTGAGAGTGGCCGAAGAAGAATGTCGGAACAATGTGAATTTACTTACCCTTTAGTGAACGAATATATGATTGCCAGAATTTAGCTTTCTTGCTGGGGGTTTCGTTACGCCCGATCATTTCCAAGTGATTTTTAAACATTTTGATTTGTTTTCTTAATATGTACGCTTATTCACAAAATGAATGATATTATTTAATTCGATTTTTTAATCTCGTTCGCTGTAAATGTAGAAAAATAAAATATTTATTTAACTTTATGGTTCACTTGTAGAAGAAAAAAAAGTTTGTGACAAAAATAAATATATTTCAATTGATACACTTGTTCACTATTATTGCTAAAGTCTATTACGAGACGTTTCAGTGATCAAATCATTGCATGCTTGTATAATTATGAATTTTACTTTCACTTCACTTTCATTTGGAAATGTTTTTTTTCGTCTTTTTTTCAAATTCAATTGTCACACATTTGAAACAAAAATCCCTTGCATTGCAAATATTGAGTTAATTTATTTTTCACCGATTACATTTTAGGGCAACATTTATTCTTATTCAACTTTCACAATATTTATTTTCTATTCATATTTATTTTGTTTCTTTAAATTAAGATTTTTAAATTAATTTTCTGATTTTTTGTGGTTCCTTACATTTTATTCCTAAAAAATAACGACCTATCCTCAACGAAGAATTTATTCAAACTGCCAACTGATCAAATTTGGCTTCATTAAAATTATTCGGTAAAACTACATAAGAAATGAAAATACATATTTCTGAGTTGAGTTTTCATCCCTCTCATTTCGATTTATCTGTGTATTTTTTTGGCAACCACTACCGAACCTATACCAATTTGTCTACATACAAAAAAATTCAATATCGGTGTACATACAAAATTTTCATATTTTCCCCGTACATACGATGGGTGGGTGGCTAGAAGCTCACCTTCAAGATCAGCTAAATACAAATACATGCAAAAAAACCAAAAAAACAAATGTGTTTCGAACTGAAAATCTGTAAATAATGTGGTAAAATGGAAGATTGACGCCTTTAAAATTCATCTGCACTACTTTGAAACTTTTCCAACCTGTTAGAGGGGCGAAAAGAAAAGGAAATCTATTTTGGTCATTTGGCCAGTTTGTTATTTAATAAGACGTAATATTTCCTTTTTTTTTTGCTGCTGCTATTGCTTTGCTTTAGATTTAGATTTTCTTTTTCTTCTTTTTTTCACAATAACAGATGATATCATAGAATTTTCAGATATGATATGCGTACGTATTGGGTCTACACTCTGTTATCCTGTGACCGTGTTCTTATAGTTTTACTATATTTATTAATTTATTGAAAACAATTAGCGCCTGTGCCGAATTTCAGGATACATATACTAGATTCAAAAACAATATACTAGCTCGGTGAAAAGCTATTCAAGCACACACACAGACGCACTCGTAGGCGAAAAGTTCCTATATTTCCATGGACGTATCAGTAAATGAGAGGAAAAAAGCTCTGGAAGTAGAAATCAGGTAAAACTGAAAACCGAATGAAATAAAAATCCTTGAATAAATTTATCATATGTTTAAGTTGCATTTGAAATGAAAAAAAAAATAGAAGAAAATGTGTTCAATTTTTGGACGTTGTGAGCAATAGAAAGTGAATTTTTCATTATCAATCCGAACATCTGATCTGCACACACATTATGCAGTCATGCAGATGATGCAGTCCATGTCCATGTCATGTATTTCCTAATGCAGACAAATTTGGCTCAAAATTGCACAACACTGTCTGCTTGTATAATGGCACCAGCAACGTCCGATCATTCTTATCTGAACATAGAAATATACATTTTTTTTCTAAATCCATTCTCACATGATCACATCTGAAGAACATACTCATAGTCTCAGATTTTAAAGATTTTATTTGTTTTTTTTTGAGTTTAAAATTATTAAGGATTAGCAAATTTTTGTTGTCTGGCATGATTTTCGAAATATTGAATTCATTTGGAAACTCGAGATCGTCAACGACCTTTGTGCCTCGAACCTTGTCTGAAAGTGTTTATACACATTCTACGTTGAGGTAGAATTATTGACTCAGCACAAAGAGAATCTAAAAATACCCTCATTTGTGTGTGTATATAACAACCTGCATGCTTTCCATTCCAATTCAGTCAAAATGACGACCCTTGGTGTGTTAAGTTAGTTGTACGTTTTCATATACACATGTATGTAAGGGCCGACTTGTTGTTAGACATTCACTACGGGGCGGACTCTCTCAAGGTCTTGCCTACTGCAAGTGTATGTACATATATATTCATTTCACAAAAAAATGCAAGTACTTTCACATGACATCCCTATGTTTTTGCTTTTATTTAAACATTCGACATCAACTTGGTGTTGCTTTACTTACAAACTAATGGATGACCTTACTATTTGTTTAACTTATGTCATAATAAACACAAAAACCATCGCAATAGTAATGAACTAAAGCATAGAATAATTTATTTTTGGCCGAATAATACATCAGTACACAACAAAGACATTCCTTTTGCTGAATGAAGAGTGGAGTAAACTTGTGAACAACACGTGTAATTATTTAAAGACTGACGACAAATGAATTGGCGTAATCAATGTCTTCAGGTAGTTGCAGTGTTTGTTTTGAGAAAATTGTAAGGATTTTTGTTTTTTTACAGCAAATTGATTTTATTTTTAATTTGTTATAAATCTTATGACTGTCCATAGATATTGAGCTTTTTTTTGTATACGATACATATCTGATATGTGAGTGGTGTCATATTTTTAGAAATTCAATGTTGATATAGAAAATTGTTTGAAAATTATTTAAAGATTTCACTAAATTATTTTGATCACCGATGTTTATGACTCGTAAACATTGCGACAGATAACATTATTATATAAAGAAAATTAAAATTGAAAGAAGTATCAGTGGTAAAAAAAAGCATTTTTTTATCGCCAGTCTTATGTTCTTGCCATTACTGCAGGAAACATTCAAGAGTCAATAATCTTTTGTAGGCAGTCTCAGTAGTTTCTAAAATTACCTTGTAAATTTAATTACCTGTTAGTAAAATAAAAAAAGCTTAATAAAAAGATAGATAATATGAGCTCCGGCGGCAATTTCGCTTGAGCAGATTTCTTACTTATATTATAAACTCGTGATAATTGGAAAGCAGAAAAAGAAAACATTAAAGTGCTTTAGGCAGTTGTGCCTCTGTTGTATTAGTCACATTCGTCTTCGTTAATCTCCCATGACATCATCTTAAAATATTGCCAATGATGATTGAATACAGGATTATTACCACAGCGTGTTTGCGTTAAATATCGCCGTCCGCTTATAGTTCGCATAATTTTGAGTCGAGCGTGTTCAAAAAGTAAAGAAGAAACAAGGAATCATCAAAAAATCTGTCTTGTGTATCTTCGACTATATCGACTGTGACAATTTCAATACATACAATTAATATGGGTGAATCTACAACCCGTAGAGGGCCTGGACCTAGCTTCTCAGCAAACCACTGCAGTTATCCTTCGAGTGGAACCGGATCTACAGTTTAATGCCGATTTCGAATATACAAGTTTGAGAAGCTTTTGCGATACATTAGGGCTAAACATCATAGTGCGGCATCCCTTCAAGATTTGCTTTCAGATATGTAAATAAACTGCATTGATTGCGCATGACAGCATTCGGAAACAGCGTTCATAAAAGCAAAGTGACAGTTAAACTGATGTTTTTTGTTTTTTTTTTTTGTATACCTTTCCCTTTACATAAGTAGATACTTGATAAGAGAAATCAGTAATAATAATATAATACTTGATACTTGATAAGAGAAATCAGTAATAATAATATAATATATTACTGATTTCTCTTATCAAGTATCTACTTATATAAAGGGTGATTTTTTTAAAGCTATAGAAAAGTTAAAAAAAAACACATAAAACTCAGAAAAATACATGAAATCTTTATTTGAATCGATAGTACGGTCCATATAATTGAAGGTTTGAAGATTATTTCATGTAAATGCTGACCTCGACTGCGCCTCAAATGGTCCATCTGCTTAGTCCAATTTTGGCATACTCTTTCCAACATTTCGGCCACTATCTCACGAATAAATGCTTCAATGTTCTCTTCCAATGCGTCAATTGAAGCTGGCTTGTCTGTATAAACAGGAGCTTTAACAAAGCCCCACAAAATATAGTCTAAAGGCGTTAAATCGCACGATCTAGGCGTCCATTTGCCCGGCCCGAACGTGAAATGAAATGTTCACCGAACGCGCCTCTCAATAAGTCTATTGTTGCGCGTGCTGTGTGGCATGTGGCACCGTCTTGTTGAAACCACATGTCATGCAAGTCGAGTTTTTGCATTTTGGGCAAAACAAGTTGGATATCATCCCACGGTAACGCTCATCCTTCACAGTTACGTTATCATTCGCATCATCTTTGAAGAAGTACGGTCCAATGATGCCTCCAGCCCATACACCGCACCAAACTGTGACATTTTCTGGATACATTAGTAGCTCTTGCAATGCTTCTGGCTGATATTCACTCAAACATCAACAATTCTGCTTATTTAAGTACCCATTGAGACAAAAATGGGCATCGTCGCTGAACACAATTTTTCGGAAGAAGCGCGCTATGAACTTTCTTAACAGAGCACGCATTTTGAAAATTAAATTCAATAATTTGCAAGCGTTGTTCGTTTGTAAGACGATTCATGGTTAAATAATAGACCAAACTGAAGATGTCTGACAGTGAAACAAAACACGAAAAGTGAGTCAGCTGTTTAAACCAGTGCTGCCAAAAAGATAATAGCTAAAAATTCACCCTTTATGTTACATTTATGAATACTTTACTGACAATTCTGAGCTGTTGCAAGACTGCGGCAGTATTTGTGTTCATAAATGTATGGAAAAAATATCTTCTACGGTTTAGCAGCAGCATAAGAAATAATTATTTTACTAATGGGATTCGATAATAGACACCGATGTCTTTCCTTTTTCATTGCTGAAAGTACAGTCCGGCCAAAAGATCCTTACATCCAACACGATCTTTAGCCAACCGCTTCTAATTACGACCGGAAATTTAGTTGAAGTCCTTCTCTACAGGCGTCCTCTTTTGCGTTAGCCCTCAGGTTCGGATTCGAAGACTCTTCGGGCTGTAGTTGTGGTGTCCATACACTCTGCATGACATAGCCATAATAAGCGCTGGACAGGACCAAAGACCGAACAAGATCAAAGAACACAAAAATAATCCAAAAAAGATCCAAAAATCAATTAGCACTACGAACGGCAACTTGGCTGAAGACTTTCCAGGCTTGTGTTCCCCATTAGTTTCCTATACGTTCCCTCACTGTTGTGGACTCTAGGACTGGGACAGTGTTTTTCCATGCGTTCTACATGACCTTGTAGGCGCTACTATCACCCAAGTATTCACTAAATCCAAACTTTAATGCCACAACTCTAATAACTCTGTGGCCCCGATTGAGAGCTTCGATTATCAATAAATAATCGCTATACACCTACTGGCGATTGTCTGTCAATAGGTGGCTTTGGTATTGTCATTGTCGATTGTGTTTGATACTAAGTTTGCCGCTCTCAAATTTGCGGTCAACGATTTTCGTGAGGCAGAAAATTGTATAATAAACATACTTTTCATGATGGAAATGTAATTTTATTTATCTATTATAACACATTTCTTATTGCAACATTAACCTCCAACAATATAAGTTTCACAACTTGCTTGGATGCGCACACAAGTGTGTTACAGTAATGAGATTCCTAGTCGACAGAGATACACAACACGAAAGTAGTCGACTGTAATCGAAAAATTAGTCGACTCGATTCAAGTGATAATTGACACTCGCTATCGGGGCCTTTATAAAGGTCTCTTCGATTGTATATCATAAAACTCAGTAGTCCACTTTCGATAGATGCGGTTTTTGTATATCCCGCACAGAGCAACCTTTATAAAGGTCTCTTCGATTGTATATCATAAAACTCAGTAGTCCACTTTCGATAGATGCGGTTTTTGTATATCCCGCACAGAGCAACACAAAACACTACGTTCTCTAAATGTTCACTTTACACAGCAGATTTTACTACAAGACAAAGGAGCATCTACCAACTATTCGTCTTACAGATTACTTGAAATAAACAATATTAATCAACAAACAATGTAAAAATTAACTTTTTAAACTCTTTGTGACAAGCCAAGACCAATTTCATTGCAAAGATCATTGAATGTGCTTATGCATCACGTAATGGGTTCATTGCAACCATATTTGGTTCTATAACTTACTTAGTGCTGGTGAATTTATACGATTAATAATAATGTAGCGGATGAACATGACTGACGCTGCCTTACGCCTGGAAATTAGGGTTTGCAAGCCAATTATTTTATATCTTTCAAGTTCGGTTTATACAGATTTTCATAAATAGACGAAGGAGAATGTCGGTTTCGGCCAAAGTGTAGAGACTTGGTTTGGAAGGCCATATTATGAAATCCAGAGTTAAGTTATTCAACCGGGTATCAAGAGTTCCCGAAGGCGTCTCCAAGATCTTCACTCCAGATTTGACATTTATACCCACAACCCAGAAGTAAACACTGTCATAGACAAATAAAAAATAATAATTGAGAAAACTTCACTTCGCACTGTTAATAACATGCAGTCAATTCGATTGCACCTTGATTTCGGGACAAGTTTAGTTATGTGCTAATGGCAAGTTATCGTGCAATGAAAACAAAATTTGACGTCGTTATTTAATAGTGCTAATTTAGGGGGTGGCCCGTGGGGTTGTTGGTATGTGCGTCGCCCCCAACCTCGACGTCGTAGATTCCATTCCAGCTCTGAGCGACAAAAATAATTTTCACGACCCCACCTTTTTCGAGGCACTGACAGTGCTCAAAGAGTATTTCCTGTCTAGAAAAAGCTTCTCAAACAAAGCCGTTCGAATTCGGCATTAAACTGTAGGTCCCTTTTAGGGATTGTCGCCACATGGATACCCGGTGCACAGACCGCAACTTGTAATTTACAAGGCTGCGAATTGCGTTGGTAAGCTTGAATATTTGAGCGCAACGATGGTTAGCACAATGAGGATAGGTACTACACAAAAGTGTGGGGAGACAGATCACTCAAATGAAGCCATGTGTGGCTACGTTGAAGAGAACACAATCAAGATGTTCTTTTTTAGGTTCGATCCCTGGTTTGTGCTATAAATAATAATTTACATGGCCCCACCTCCTTCGAGTCA
Organism: Eristalis arbustorum; assembly: GCA_916610145.1. Taxonomy (NCBI): domain Eukaryota; kingdom Metazoa; phylum Arthropoda; class Insecta; order Diptera; family Syrphidae; genus Eristalis; species Eristalis arbustorum. Next base: position 97,652,056 of record OU744316.1, on the reverse strand, counting down.
CTGACAATACTAAATGCTTCTCAAACTTGGCCGCTACTCGTGAGAGAACATTAACACGCACAACACAAGTGGTTGCTGAGAAAATAGGCCCTGGCACTCTACGGGCTGTAGCGCCACTCATATTATATTGTCTTATAACGTCGTAATATTTTTTAGCACACGGCAGAGTGAAATTCCTGTGTACCACGCCTTACGAATCCGCCAGCTAAAGTGGTTTCGAGGTACGAGCTGCATGGGAAGCTTTGATCAGACTCTACAAGAGTCTTCGACACCGCACAAAATAGAAGAGACTCCCAACCAACTTGGTGTGGGTAATTTGAGCTATTAAGATATACCGATTTCTGCAGAGTCTTGTATGTTCATGCTCAGGTTTTCCTCGGACTGTAGCAGGACCCGGAGTATAGGTACCTTAAATGTCGCAGTTTTAACCTTACAAGAGTGGAATGAACCTACCTACAGTTGTACAACGCATTCGAAATAAAGAAAGATCTTGTTATATTTTTGTTCTTACAGTAATTCAATCAATCAATCACATCGTTGCTTTGAAGAAGTATCAGCATAACTAAAAACTGCTCAAACCATAGTCAAAACAAAAAATGTGTACATTTTGCATGTTGAGAATGAATGGTATGTCAAGAGAATCTCCGCCATTGCGATACCCTGCCAATTTCTTTCCTTATATGCCGATATATTTTAAAATGCAGACTTCATGTCCCATTCATCACTTCTTATGACTGTAAATATTAATTTCTTCAATCCGTGCCTTATTTTCAGTACCAGAAAGCAACATCACTCAAAAAGAGAATTTTCCCAACAATGTTCCGCTGAATTTGGCCTTAAAAATAATATTCTGAATTGGTGAAGAATTTCGCTTTTATGAATAGCGAGATATTAGCCCCCTCACATCCACACCGAAGCGATAAATCTCCATCTTATATATCAACTGCGTTAAGATCATGTGGCTGCAAAAGGCATTTGTATACATTTTTGTTTATATATACCCATACAATGGCAACAATATTTGCCTTGTATTTCTGTGTTGTTATCCAAAATATATTGTAATACGTAATTGATTTCAAGGTTTTTATCCGAGACCCAGTACAACACATGCGAACCACTGACCACACAGCTCACTTTTAGCCTTGTGCTACACACACACGGTTATAATTTAGTTTTAAAGCCTTTTTATGTTTAATCTCAATCACGAATAGTCTATTTTGAGAAACTCATTCATAAAAAAATAAAAACAAGCTTTTTAAGGCGCAAGATACAGAACCTCAACAGCCGTCGATGGATGCTGACGCCGTGTGTAGAATACTAAACAATAGTGTGACGAAGTTAATTGAATTTAGCCTAGTCTAGAGACTCGATTGCGAGTCCTGTTTATTTTAGTTGAATTATTAACCCGATCATCTCAAGTTGATGGGAAAAAATAGATCGTATTGCCGCGTGAATGAGTCCATATGTGCATCAATGGAATTTAAATTCTGATTCTTTTGTTTTTGATTAAATATACAAAAATCTATTAATACAAAAAGAAATGTTCTATCTATCTATACAAGATTATTAAATTCTGAAGATGTGAACGGAATTCACTTGAGATCTTTTCTGCAAAAGCCAACGGAAGCCCCTTGACTTTTGCACTGTTGACCTCACTTCCGCTTGAAATGGTCTAACAAACTTCTGAATATTGATTCGCTCAAAACGGAAGAGTGAATTCTGAAGAACTGCATGCCAAGCTTGATTTGACTGACGTTTAATGTTCACTCGCTAGGTGCTTCTGCTTGGCGGAGCGAATTCATTGACATCAATGGGGTTATCAAGTGAAAATCATTAATTTTTGCTACACTTGAGCTTATTTTTAGATATTTATTTTTTACTGGAATCGCAATAATTCTATGTCGTTTACGAGATACGCCAGCTGAGGCGTTTCTTTTGATTTATATTGAAGTGAATAACTTTTTATATACGAGGATGACATCAATTCGATGGAACACTGAGTGCAATGAGCTGTGTACTTCAACTGAATTCAAGGATTTTCGCGCGATTAATTTGTATCTGTTCCATATTTTTTTTTTAAATTTGACAATTCAGATTTGTTGGGGTTGTTCTGGTAACATTCACCTTTAGATGACAGACCTTGGAAAAAGAAATCCATGTAGTAAATCTGTTTTTGCTCATCTCTGATCGTATAGTCTATTCCTGTTGCCATAATTAAATCGGCTCTGCTACGCTCGCTCACTTATGACGGCAGATTTCTAGGTTTTGAATCCTTCGATTGTTTTGACTCCGGTCTCGGACTTGATGATAGTCAACTTAGATTGAAGTATGTTGAATAACGGACAGTGGTTCAAGCAATCTGTCCAAAGTGATTGACTTGATGGAGTAAACTAAAGCTAAGACATGACGTAGCACCAGACAAAATAATTACATAATCGCTTTACTTTTAAGGCTTGTCTTGTTGAAAGCTCAGGGTACAGATTTGGTATGCTAGGTTGTACAGCGATATTTACGGGTTATGACATGGAAATTCGGTCAGCATCATTCTATATCTGGGGCCGTTTACTACAGAAAACGATATTTTTTCTTCCTTTAAAAAAATTGAAACTCGTAAGACCTAATGAGAGGGAGAAAGACACCAAGTGTGATCCACCTTTAGAACGCAACATGACAGATGAAATTGGTCTACTTTTAACTTGATTGTGTGGGGGTTGTATGGTTTTCGGACGCACGCAACGGATTCTATAGTCCGGAGCCTTTACGTTGAGTCTGAGCAGGTGCTACTCAGTTGTTACTCACCAACGCAGGCCAATCCTTAGTTTTCTCCGCATGGAGATGTAGGCTTCTTATAAACAGAATTTAAAGAGCATGTAATTGGTTTGTTGTCATCCCGGAGAGTCCAGTTGTGGTCTCGACAGACTCGACTATCGTACGTAGTCCCGACAAAGGTTCGGGTCTAGTAAATTCATTGGTGACCTAATTTGCGCGATGGCGTGCTGACCTGGAACAAAGAAAAATCAATCACTGCCCCACCTAAAGAAAGGTAGAGTTGAGAGAGAAAGGATTGGGCTAGACCTCGATCACAACTTGGTTGTTGCTAAAATGAAAATAGTTAACCAATTCCAACTGCACAAACTTATATAGTTTGCGGCATCGCCTAATAATTACGCAGTCTAATTTTGTTGCTCTCCGCGAAGGAACAGTCGAAGTCAAAGCCGGGAAGTCAACTTGGCAGCATTTGTTCCATTGGTCGATCGATGTATGATGAAATCATAGCGGTAGTTAGCCTTGAGAGGCATTTTGCGGTACGAGCGATCGCTCAGTGTTTCAAGAGGGTCCTTTACACAATTTCGCAGAGACCGACAGACGTCTGGAAAATTGGATTTTTGGGTAACTTGTTAAATGTGCCAGATTAATGACAAAACATAAGTTCCTCTGGGAAGTTATGCACTGTGACCCGTTTTAAAACAAAATGTCTAAAAGTTGTTTGTTGATATGCATCCAGAATCATTGTGCGGCGTTCATTAACAAAATCAAATGTTTGATGTTCATTCTAAAAATCTCGCCGAAAGAGTCTAGGAAAAGTTTGCTTTCGATTCCTTGCTTTGACAACCGCTGCACAGGGACAAGAACAAAGGAATGGACTACATGGTCCCTTATCGGCCAGTGTCCATCGCTGTAATTTTAGCAATATGAGTGCAGTATGGGTAAAAACCATATACTTTACCATACTTCTGCTGACTTTTAACAAACAGGCATTATGTCATGAACTTGGTGTCGACGCAATTTTCAACTCGGTTTTTAGTCCAACTCTAATCTAGGGTCATAAAATTTGGGTAATGACCGAATGAATAAGATCACGAATACAAACTGCCAAGACGAGATTTCTTCTTGCTATTGTGGGATTTACTCGTCGGGATAGGTTGGAATAGTGTGAGAAACACGGCAGTGCGCGAGGATCTCAATGCCGAGCAGCCATATCTCCGATAGGAAAGAGCGATTCTTTGATCATTTGGACGTGTGGCACGAGTATCCCCATCATCAAGTCTACCGAGGCGTGCTGCGATCCTTTGGCAGACCTAGGACAAGGAGATTGAACCAAGTCCAAAATCTCGCTTGGTTGCGCTTGGGTATAAATCCTAGTGTTAGATTCGATGGCGGAGGATCGAGTAGTCCGAAGATCTCCAGGGTGTGTTTTGTTCCCGAAACCCTCTTAGTGGATCATGCGGTTCAGAAAATGGTGATGTTGATTAATGTAAGACCAAATCTCCTCCATATCGACAACAAGCTCAATTTCCTTCTTGTCTAATGTATGCAAATAAAATCATTCGACAAATCGCATTATATGAAATTCCTAAAAATACTAACGACGATATGTAATCTCTAATTGTTCTCAAAGACATATCCAACAGCTCATCGCTTAAAATCCCACAAGTCAATTAACAAGTACTATATTCCACCGAACAGTTTCGGAAATTTTCAATTTGGCCAACTAATATGCGTTTACATTTGGAAACCGTGAGAATTTGTATTCGTCGGAAATAATAAAAATATCTATATGTCCGACAACGTCATTTGCAATTCCAGTTATATGTAATGTACACAAACTTGATACATCCCGAAGACAAGCGAACGTAAATTGTTTATCAAATCTGTGCGTGGGAATGGATACATTACACTATACTTCACACATGCACACACATTGCTGTGGGTGCTAATTTTGAAAAAATGCCAAAGAAAAGATTTTCAGTTGCCTTCAAACTGCAGACGAGAGAAAAAACGTTCCTATAGATACCAACGGAAACTGGCGATTTATAGAAATATAAACAATCGTCACATAACATCACAGTGTTTTATGTTAGATTTTTTTAGCTTGATGATTGTATTTTTTTCGGAAATATCAGTTCATTCTCATGGTACACTATTCTTTGGCTATATTTGTGCAGTTCATGATAATGACCTGGATTTTTGAAGGTGCCCTGTATGCAATTATGTGTAGGGCACAGATCAGTGGAGACCATGTTCTCAGAAAAGAATTTAGGGAACTAGAAAGAAGAAACCGTTCAGGAATGGTATGAAGCAAGCTAAAAAAAAGTCTTGCTTCAAGATAACCAAAAAAGTTTGTGTGCTAACAGGTCACTGCAAACTCAGGGAGCACTTAAGAAAACTAGAGACATCAGAAAAAAAAGTTTCTTCAGATTCTGTGAAGAATCAAAACTGCGTATGAGAAGTATGAAAAGAGAGCACATTAGATCTACAGGCCGCGGTCCATCATACCCTCAAGAGCAATAATAATAATAAAACCTCCTGAGCAGCAAATGAATTACAATTCAGATGAGCCCGAGATCTGGCGTTGTTGGCCAGAAATTTCGAATAAACCGTTAACATTATAAAAACCGTTGGACTCACTATAGTGGAAAATGATGCCTCTATTCTGGTTGTGATGTGAAGTCACAAATATCTGTGATACGCCATTGCATTGCGGTACTTGGTTTCTCCAAGCAAGTGTGAGTAAAAATGAGACAATGTGCAATGACTCGTAAATAACTGTCATTCACTCACGCTAAACCTTCAAAAAGTAGGGAAAACCCGTCAAATTCGTCGATAGACTATTGGTCAATCAGCTGTGAGGTCGGATTTATATAGGGGTTTTTTTAAACTATTCAATACTCAGCTCAGTAAGATTTTACGCGTGAAACAACAACAAAACAACATACTGAGTAAGAACTACTCAGTCAAATTTCACTGTCATTACTGACTAGAACGCGTGGAAAAATCTCATTCATGGATGACTCAAGAGGAAAATATTTGTTTATTAAAGGCTGGTATCAATCGATTATTTGACACTTGTAAGTGCAATTTTACTTGTGCAAATTTATAATATATCAAATCATTCATATTACTTTCCATTATTTGTGTCTTTTTTTTTCTTGCTTTCGAGAATAAAATTTCATTTCTATTTGACATTAAAGTAGTTTGACATTTAATGCAATGGACGTAAGCACACGTGCCAACTTTCGGAAGTAAAAGAGCGTTTTATTAGGAATAATTACTCAGCTGAGTACTGATTAGTCAAAAAAACAAGGCTTCTGTAGTATTGTACTTCATTTCTGGTAAAAATTCGTGAATTGTCCAGATAAACAAAACAATGCATAAATATCCGTCAAACTTATGCATAGTTTTGGGTGGATCTGTTCGTGAATATTATAACTTAACCTGATGTTTGATTATATTATGATACTTTATATCTGGCTCAGAATACGAAAATATCACACCTTGTGAGACAGTTGTGACTTATGGCACATCATCGAGTTGTGTCGGAATAGGGCTATTAGCTCAAGTAACACTGCTCCTCTGTAAGCTAAGCACCATCGGTTTCAGTAGAACATTTCAGATTATGCAGTATTCACGCTACATACCAGTTTCCTGATTAGTTTACAAATAAGTAACGAAGAATTTCTTCAAGTTCACCATGCATTTCTTATAACACTTAAATTGGATATGTGACACCATCCCCACTTGCTTACCCGTCCCACTTAAACAGAGGTCAACGGCCACCCTCTCCAATGGTTGTCCGGAAGGAGACTAATTGTCCGGAGATTCCCGGAACGAAGGAATCATTTTCTTACTTGGAGTTAGGTAGCAACACCGCTGTGCCGCGTATCCTCTGGTAATGTGCATTATTAAGTGCATTGTTGAAGAGGATTTTCATTGCTTCCGGAGTGTCGATTGAAATAGAATCTCTTTGAGGATGCTATGTTATATGTATGTTGTAAGAAATGCAATGAAATTTGATTCCTTCTCGCTCAGTTTTTAGACACTGTAAGAATAAAATGCCAGAGTTATGACCCACGGAGGATAGTGGCTTTAAATTCCATTTCCGAAAAGAAGAATATTTAGAATTCGCGGATCCTCACAAAAGCACGCACAACACGCGTGAATGACAATGGGTCAAGTAAAAAATCTCAAACAAGAAATATCCCTCCTTCTTCAATTACTTGCAATAATAGTGTACGTCGAACACGTGTTATCTTAAATCCTTTTTAACATTGAAAAGACAGTAATGACGAGAGGAATTCCACCCACGAAAGGGACATGACTCCAACTATTTGTCCACTGCAAATACTGCATATTGGTTCCATATGATTGTGGATTGTTATGCAAGACAAACAGTAGAACATTCCTCATCTATGCACAAGAAAGAATCTCTACACTCTGAATAGCACACACATGGGCATTCCTGGGGAGACACATGTTACAATGGAATGCTTGAAGATATGAGATGCAGCTTATTAATTTGCATGCACATAAAGAATACATCGAGACGTACAGGAGGTTGTGATATGGTTGAAGAGACTCAATTTGAGTCCAGATTATGTTTTCAACTTTCAACCACTCTTTAACAATACCTTTGTAATAAATTTATATAATATATTTATAAGTGATTCATGGTCCTTGACATAAGAAAATAAAAAAATTTAAATGGTTTATACAAGCGAAACTGCTGGGTGACGGAGTTGGTTGAGTCCTTGATTAGAGGGGTCTCCGGTTGGGTGTAGTCTGATTATTGGTATCGCAATGGGCCAAAGCTTGTAAAAGGGTGCTGTACAGGATTCGGTTCATTGTAATTATAACATAAATATGCGTTCAGCTAATTGGTGGTAGAAGTGTGCGAATTGATTACGTATGAAAAGAGCGAATAAAAGTGAGTGAGTGAATAAAAATTGGTTAGCAGGCTACGCAAAACAACATCAAACACCTATCGCAATAAAAGATCTAACTATAGGTTAGCTTAGGTTATAATGGCAGACTGCTAAGAGGTGAGGCCAAAGTGGAACCATTGTATTATAATACAACGCGGGTTAATTACTAGTGCTTGTAACAAAGTCCTTTAGCTGGCTTCGATAGAATAGTAGGCCCATAAGTAATGTGCGTCGACCCCAAACTCGACGTCGTAGGTTCGATTCCAGCTCTGAGCGACAAGAATAATTTTCACGACCCCACCTCTTTCGAGTCACTGACAAAGCTCAAAGAGTATTTCCTGTCTAGAAAAAAGCTTCTCAAACAAACCCGTTCGGATTCGGCATTAAACTGTAGGTCCCTTCCACTCGTGAGAGACCAATAGCACGCACAACACGAGTGGTTGCTAAGAAGCAAGGCCCTGGCCCTCTATGGGCTGTAGCGCCATCCATATTATTATTATTATTATTAAGTGAGAGTGTTGTCAGAGAACTACAGATGTAGAGGAGGTGATTTGTAGTTTCTATCTCGTCTTCATCTATTCAGCTTCTGCAGAAGTCATTAGGGACACCCAGCCTGTGGTGCCAGTTTATGACGCCATTTAGTATCTTGAGCGAGGGTCTGCTTAGTGTGAACAGACAGAGTGAACATTTAAGATCTAGTGCTGGCCATAATTATATTGTTTTTAGCCATTTATGATATGTTATTTGATTAGTATGAATCTCAAAAAGATAATTCTTCTGGTGTTAGGGGGGATGTAGTACTACACCTTGCGAGTTCATCGTCTTTGCATATGTCATAATGTCACGACACCCACTAGATGTGTATATTGAAATGCTCGGTCATCTCGTTGAGAGACAGGCTGCAATTATGCCATTGACCATTCACTTTCAAATATAACACTATGATTTGACATTTGTCAGAGAAGAAAACTCATTTCCAAGGAGGACTTGACAATTTTTTTAGTAAAATGCAAGCCTTAATCTACCGAAAATGTGATTTTTTGACATTGGTCATATGGGCGCGTTTGGTGCGATCGATTTATTGAACCATATTTTCGATGACTCGAGCATACTTTCCAATTCAATCGGCCCTTTCTCTTGTTCAATATTAGTGCTGCAATCCTCTTAAGACACGGCCAATCGACAGAACCATTTTTCAATATAACACTTTCATCAAAATAAGTTTTCATTAGACTGGATAGACTGGTGGCAACATTTTGTTGAAATAACGTGACAACATGTTTCTGTGGTGAACTCCATTGACTATAACGTGACGGTCATTTTCATGAACGGCAATTCGGCCCAATGACAAAACCGAACGACATTTTATATAGTATGAAGTGATGTTTTTTTAAGGCATATGAGGGTTAGTGGAATATACCCGAGGCAAGGCATGCGTGTCTTAAAAAGCTACTAAAATCCAGAGCTAAGAATTTAGGAAGAAACCTACTCCACAGTTCATGAATATGACGGTTAGAAGCTCGCAAACAAGGGAAATTGTAAAGAAGTACTTTTCCAGAAGTCTGATGCCACTGATGTACAGGAAAGCCCCTGAGATTCACACATGTTTTAGCCCAATCACTTGAGGCAGGTCTCCAAGTATAAGTATTGTGGTTGTTGTGGTTAACCAAAGTCGTGAGGAGAGGAGGAGATTGTACCAACATGTCTCAGAATTAATCACCGTCTATTGGGTGTTAGTGTATGCGACTTCCAGACGTGAAAGGTATATGATTCGTATCTGTGTCTAGTTACATACCAAATAACCGATCAAACGTTCCCCCACATCTCAAAGGCATGTATAACTTTGAAAAAGACGAGTTTAAGATATACTCACCTGACCTGGTGCTCAGCATCTTCAGATTCTAATTACGGCAAATGCACGATTGATGAAGAGCATGTTATTCTATGAAAGGCCTTTCAACTGCATCGCATTCATAAGTCAGTGATATTCGGCAAGAAATAGATGTGCAACATTGACTATTGAAATGAATGAAAGCTGCCACTAATTAAACTATATTCATTTACAAGAAGACATCCTTGCTCTTGTATTGAAAGTACCATCACCTGCATGCACATTCGCCCATAAAATTGTTGCGGACATTCGAATGCAATGCTTTCCAAGGAGAACACGTCTACTATTGGCGAACTATTCCTCAATAAACTCATCTGAGCGTGTGTAGAGTGTGTGAGGCACTGCATGAGTGTTCCTCACACAAAACGTGATGGTTTTGGAATTGGATCAAATACAGCAATAGAGTAGCATCTTCATCTAAGTATTGATATAAGACACTTTTATCTTCCTCTTGCACTTGCACGCGTTAATGAAAAATTATATACCTCAGCGTTGCATTTGTGGGATGACACAGGCCTCAATTTATTCAGGTTAGGGAAAACATTGACCTGAATGTCTATATTCTATCGGTGTATATGTGCTGGATTATACAGTGTGTCTTACTATGATTCATGCATGCGGTATTTTAAGGAATAAGTAAATATAATGAAGTATAACGGTTCGTAAATTATGAAGTACAGAAGGGGACTTAAATTATAATATTGGATATATCAAATGGAAGTGTAATTAATTTATAAATGTGAAGGCATAATTCTGTATTGTTGATTTAAGGCAACAAAATTAAAAAAAATATCAGGCTATTTTTGATGTCCATCTTCCGAAGTTTGTGGTTTGTCTAGGGCTGGATGACGATTCCAGCGATGGTAACCACGTAAATATATATTTCGACGTAATATTACTAGATCCAAGTGATTTCTTCATAAATATAATTAGGCTACTTAAAGTAAATGCTTTTAGAAAGTGCATGGTCTACAGCGTAAGAATCCGTCCAATTCACCCGGGCTGTTGTTTGGGGACAAGATCAAATCCTTAAAGACATACTGCGTAGTCGCGTTTTCACAATTTTGCTGAGAGAAATTAGCACTATAAGTTAGGAGAGCCTCTGGCAAGTTTTATTTTGACATTGATACGCAGGCAACATTCGCCAATCGACAAATCTCTAAGACTATTATGTACCTTGAAACGTACAATAGCTTGGCAAATTGATAGTTTTTATGATAAAAACTTTCAGTTTCTGCTGTTTTGCAAATTTAACGACTGGCAACAGTGTTGAGCACAAATTCTCGCTTACTGAAGCAATATTGATGACGCAACAGTCTGTGGATAGTCAGAACTTAGCTTCTTAGCAACCACTCGTGTTTTGTATGCCGTTGTTCTCTCACGAGTGGAAGGGATCTACAGTTTGAGCCGACTCCGAACAGATTTTTTTCTAGGCAATAAGACTTTCTGATCACTGCCAGTGCTCGAAGGAATTGGGACAATTATTTTTTTCGTACTGGGAATCGGAATACTTAAGTTCATAGTTTCATTTGCATAGAAATGCAATAGGCAATAGGACAGTATCTTCAACATCAATAACGTACCGAAAATATATCCTTGTGGTACATCACTGCGAACATCATAAATGGATGAGAGTTTTGTGGAACGTTATAAATAAGTTACAAAAAGATTAACTCATTATGTATGAGTGAACAGTGTGAACACAGTTTGTTTTCGTAAAGGCAAGTGAAGCTAGCAAGGTTTTTTTATATTATTCAATACCTTTGGTATGTCATCAGCTACTTTTAACACAGTAGTTATAATACAAAGCTATAAAAGCGATTGGCCGTGTTCAGGTGCAATGGGGCAGTAGAGCGCTCTCTCGAAGGACCAAGTTGAATCTTTATGTACTGATCATCCCAGCCCTGCTATATCGGACATGGATAATCTCAAAAGCAAATGAAGAAGTCCATTGTCTCTTCGAGAGAAAAGTTTAAAGTGCGATCTTTGGTCATATTTGCGTTGACGGGATCTGGAGTAGAAGGTTCAACCACGAACTGTACGGGGTGTACAGCGTCATGTGAAGAAGTATGATTCCGATTTAATGAATTGAGATGCACGCTAGCTATTTTCTTTTGGAATAAACATCAAGTGAAAATTATCTATGGATACATATTTGATACACTGTGCATGGATGTCCAATGGAAGATCAATAAGATGCGTTCTTGGCATGAAATTTATTTATTGTTGATAAATGACAGGAAGCAATTTATTAATTTTAGATCTTTGAATTCACACTGCTGGAATTCTCTCATATCTAAGTATGCCTGAAATATTTTAATATCGTTGAATAGAAAGTACATATTTTGAAGAAAATTAATAATATTTTTTAAAATTTTAGTATCCCACTTGAAATGTAGCGGATCACTACAATAATCGCTCATTTTGTGGGGAAATTACTTCTGATTTTATTCAACTTTATAAATATTATATAATTTAAACTTGTAGTGATTAAATGTGTTTACATTAGTTTCATTGTTGTTGTTTTTATAGTTCTTTTCTATATTCTAAGTGTACACATATAGTATTTTATTTTTTTACAAATAAAACGATTCCTTTTTGAGAACAATTTGTGAATATACAAATCCAGTGGCCTGTGAGAAAATTCCACTTCAAAAACGGTAACATTTCTATGTTTTTCTTCGTCAAATTCTAAACTCTTCTCATTACGCAATCAATCGGTAGGATGCTGAAAAAATACATGTCTGAGTATTATTACAACTTTTCTTCTCATCTGGAGACGATGGAGAAAGAAGTTACTAATCTAATGATACCGACGTTCAGTTTGTTAAGATTTGCGTAAAGTGAATTCTATAAAGGCAATTTCGATATCTCGACATCAAAAGTATACACTCTTTACTGTAAATTATTACACATCCGCCATATTTTGATGGGCAAGGTATTCGCCGCCATTTTGTTTGCACTATAATCGATCCGATCTAACGAAACCCATCATTAATTGCACTGTATTTTTAAGAAAATCGCAAAAGCCGCTCTCCAGTAATTTTACAGATGCCAATCAATAAAACATCAACATGAAAAGACTCTGGTTGCTGGTTAATCATTGACGTAGTGTTTATTGTTTACAAAACTCCATGCGGATGACAAGAAACAACTCTATGTTGTTGTTCGTTTGAATTTCAATACATTCTCCAATACCGACCACATTTTTCAAAGTTGGGGCAATAATAATTGAACGCAGACACATCAACAAAGATGCGAATCTTAAATAGCTCAGCAAATGTTTATATGGACAATCAGTGCACATACTGCGTATAAAATTATGGTATGGATAAGTGATGTGTCAACTGGAGTTGATGAACCGAGTCAAACTGAGTTACACCCAAACCGAGTTTAACCGACTTTAATGCATGTGAACCAAGCTGCCGAAACTAAAACGAACCCAGTAATGAAAGAGGTGAAGTAAGCACGCCATTCGTATTCGAAAAATTGAGCACATTACAGATAGACGTGAATATTGTTTTTGTTCAAAACAAGCAGTACGGAAAGTTCTATATGGTTTTCGAATAGGAACTTGACCATTTTGAATTTAATTTGTAAATGCACTCTGCACTAATCACCAAACTGTCACTGTTAATTTATTCAGCAAACTCAAAATTTACATCATGGTGAAGTACACGAACGAGCAACGTCTGCAAATTGCCTACCGATGACCGATGACCGATGACCGCAACTTTGAAGGCTCATTATACTTAAACTGAGTTTTATAGGGATTTTCTTCGATGAAAAAACTTAATAGTTCAGGTACAATCTTTTTGCTTACTTTTGGTTACATTTGCTGGAAAAGGGTTAATATGAACGGCCCTTAAGAATTTTTACTCCAATTTTCGGTCGTAATTCTCATCCTAGCAGACAGGCAATAACAAGTTTAGCGCAAAAATTTTAGTCTACATATTCATTGTGTTATGTTGCCGTGTCAGTGAGACAATGAGTTGGTGTTGAAAACACTGCTGCCATTCGTAATTGATCGGTCAATTCAAATCATTCAATTCCACAGCATTCTCAAGATTTGGGCAAAGCTCAGTCCACATTATGGCGTATTTTGCGTAAAGATCTTGGTTTACACCCATATAAGATTAAGCTGACTTCTAAATTTAAAGCCAATGGGCCATTTGAATCTACCTACGTAAAAAAATTATCACCAATTACCACGTCCGTAAACCAACACTATCGTGCAAAAAATTTGTCGGTTAACCGAAGGTTCAATGCAATATTTCTTCACGCCGGAAGGGTCGTCACATTGGGAAAATTGAATCGACTCATATGCACTATGCACTATGTGTATATATTCACACGCCCGTATCTTTCGAGTCACTGATGACAATGATCAAATTATGTATAAAAAAACCTTATCAAACACTGGAGTCGTCGCAAAACCGTCCCTTCCTCTCGTGGGAAACACAATAGCGCTCACAGCATGAGTAGTTGCTGAGAATCTAGGCTGTGGTACTCTACAGGCTATAGCGTTTATATTAATGTTAAAACTGTTTTCCAAGACAAAAGGCGAAGTAGCTATTCCAGCCCGATTAATTGATCTAATGCCATGAATTTGCTAAGGTCGATAAACGCTTTTCGAAAAGTTCAGCCAAACTCTTCTCAATAAGGCAGTACGAGTTCTACTGACTTCTAAACTATTTGAACACCTTAAACTGATGACAAACCAGTATTTCTTTCTTTTCTAGAATAGTATGTAATATTTCTTATCACTAACAAATTTGTGTTTTTTTTTCTACCTCTTCTTATAGTAAGTCTGTGAGCAACACAAACATTCAAAATGTATGGACTTCTCTTGGAAAACCTTTCGGAGTATATCAAGTCGGTGTACGGAGAGGAAAAATGGGAGGACATACGCAGACAAGCCGGCATCGATTCCCCCTCGTTTAGCGTACACCAAGTTTATCCGGAAAATCTATTAAATAAATTAGCAAAGAAAGCCCAGCAAGTTCTGGGGGTTTCCGAGCGCGAATTCATGGATCAAATGGGTGTCTATTTTGTTGGATTTGTCGGGCAATACGGCTATGATCGTGTACTATCTGTCCTCGGTCGACACATGAGAGATTTCCTAAACGGACTGGACAATCTCCACGAGTACCTGAAGTTCTCGTATCCAAGAATGCGTGCGCCATCATTCATCTGCGAGAACGAGACCAAACAAGGCTTGACACTGCACTACAGATCAAAGAGACGAGGGTTTGTCTACTACACAATGGGTCAAATAAGAGAAGTATGTTGTTCATTATGCCCATCAAGTCGTCTCAAAAACCAAATAAACACATCTCTGACATGAACTTACAGGTAGCTCGTCACTTTTACCACAAAGAAATGCACATAGAACTAGTCCGTGAGGAGATCCTCTTCGATACGGTCCATGTGACTTTTCAGCTAACGTTTGACAACAGAGCTTTCACTCTCGCTTCGCTGGCAATGACAAGGGAGGAAAAGCATCTCCCAATAAGTGCCCATGTCCTATTTGAAATTTTTCCATTCTGCATCGTTTTTGGGTATGTACATTCAAGAAACGTTTTTTTCCAGGGATGCGGTCTTAAAAGTATTTTCTTTCAGCTCAGATATGGTAATAAGAAGTATAGGAAATTCACTAATGGTTATTTTACCAGAGTTAATAGGAAAAAAAATTACGAATTGGTTCGATTTAGTTCGACCATTAATTGCCTTTAAATTTCAGACTGTAAGTCATTGATATTTTTTTTTTTAATGTTTTTCTATTTACTCAAATTGTACAATTATGCAGATCTTAAATAGGACAAATAATATTTTTGAATTGGTAACCGTGGAGCCTGTGCCTGAAAGAGTCGATGTGCAGAAGAAAAAGGAACTTCTATTTAATGATGATAATAGTGACCTGGAAAAAACACTTC
Source organism: Eristalis arbustorum (assembly GCA_916610145.1). Classification (NCBI taxonomy): domain Eukaryota; kingdom Metazoa; phylum Arthropoda; class Insecta; order Diptera; family Syrphidae; genus Eristalis; species Eristalis arbustorum. The sequence goes on along the minus strand of OU744316.1, from coordinate 97,636,526 downwards.
GCCTCAAAGGTAAGACACGTTTTCCCGATTAAAGCTTTCTCTTCTTTAAAAAAATTTAATGTAAATATGGTTCAGAGAATACTAATGCACATTCCCACAATTTCTTACTTACTCACTTGGGACGCTATTGATCGGGTTGAATCTGTGCCTTAACCAACAAGCGTCACCAGCTCTAGCTCGACGCTAGCCCCCATAAGTTTCGCACTCATAGTTGGATAATGTCCCTTTCATTGGTTTTCATGCGCTCTACATAATCTAGCAATTTCAATCGTTAGACATCCACTCGTCTGGCTAAGTCGATGTCGCTGAACAGCTCCTACAGTTCGTTACTGTATCTACCGTAAATTAGCCGATTTTCCCTCTCAAGGCCAACTTCGTCCGCTGTTTAAAGTCTATGCCTTTGCGCCATATAGCAGGTCTATGGGGATTAAGAATTAAGGTTTTATAGAGATCTCTCTATAATGCCAATATCGTCCATAGTAATTGGACGGACTTCAAGATAATATTCCTCTGGTTTTGACATGCGAGTTTTGAACAATTCTTTCAATGTTGAAGCAGTTGCATGAGAAATCATCGGCTTGTCTGAATCCCTACAACTGTAGGGCTGCTGATGTGAGGTAATATTTTTTATATAATTCTGCAAGAAAAAACAAAATTATGATTAGCGATTTGACTATTTGTGCTTTGTGGCAACTTGCCTGCAAATGGCAATCCTTTTCGAATAACAACTTTAATTTCTTCATTTCTGTTGTCAGAACCAGACCTGGTGACTAGAAACTAATACAATCCTCCTGAACTAAAGCCTATTGACTACCTCACAATGGCAGTGTGTTCCAACTGACACTACTGTCAAGCATGTCAAGTATGATCAAGGCCTGCTCAAACTGTTATTTTCCGTCACAATGACATCCCAGAGGCTGATGAATTGACTAGGTAGGGACTCCAGGACTCGTTTGCAGAGATGATACACATGTCAGTCAATCAAATGATCTCCTTCGACGCACTCGATTGAATATAATGCCTCCAATCTAGGTATTTCACTGAACACACATTGTCGCAGTTGCAAAAAGTAACAACGTTACTGAGAGCTATTGCTTTGGCTAGGGCCAGTCAGCGATCGTTTGGTAGAACCTTCCTCAACTCACTTCACGAGATTTCTGCAAAGGATACTGAGGAACTTATGTCCTTCATAATTTCTTGAGGCTGGACTAATGTGGTTCTTCAAGTCCGTTTGTGGAGTTTATGTTTGCCACACAGACTTCTTTACTACCTCAAAATTGTATAATAATACTCAATTAGTATATCTTTTGGCGGAAATTCGTTCTACATGATGCACATTCTTCGTGTCATTTTGTGCATCTGTGCACTTCAAAGGACTTTAAAAATCGATATGATATATTTCATTACACAGGTCAAATGGTGTACATGGATAACTGGAGGATGATCATGTTTTTGGGGACACCAGTAATGCCGGATCTAACGTCTTTAATCACAACTGGATTATATATTAATGACTTATCCATGCATGACTTCAGCAGGTATGTATTTGTTGGTCTCTTCACCCAAGTAAACACCGTTTAAGTTGAATATTTTTATTTTTAGGGATCTCATGTTAGCAGGAACCCAACAATCCGTCGAACTCAAACTAGCCCTTGATCAGGAGCAACAGAAATCAAAAAAACTCGAAGAGTCTATGAGAAAACTGGATGAAGAAATGCGAAGAACCGACGAACTACTCTATCAAATGATACCAAAACAAGTTGCCGATCGACTTAGAAGAGGCGAAAATCCAATAGACACCTGTGAAGTAAGTCTGACTGATCATATCGATCTTGAATATATTTTACCATATTTTTTTTTTTCGTGCAGATGTTTGATAGCGTTTCAGTATTATTTTCTGACGTTGTTACGTTCACTGAAATTTGCAGCAGAATAACTCCCATGGAAGTTGTTTCAATGCTTAATGCAATGTATTCTATATTCGACACTCTCACCGAACGAAACAACGTTTACAAAGTGGAGACAATAGGCGACGCCTACATGGTGGTGTCGGGAGCTCCGGAGAAAGATGCTAACCACGCGGAAAAGGTTTGTGATATGGCATTGGATATGGTTGACGCCATAACTGATCTCAAAGATCCATCGACTGGACAACACTTAAGAATTCGTGTCGGAGTGCATTCTGGGGCCGTGGTTGCCGGCATCGTTGGCTTGAAAATGCCGAGATACTGCCTTTTCGGAGACTCCGTCAATACTGCCTCCCGAATGGAGTCCACCAGCTCCGCCATGAAAATTCACATTTCAGAATCAACTATGGAACTATTAGGACCAAGCTACAGAGTGAGCGAACGTGGTGAGATCGAAGTGAAAGGGAAGGGTACAATGAAAACGTATTGGTTGGACGAAAGGGAAAATCGCAAAACACTTCAACTCGGCCCGGCTGTTCTCAATCCAATGACGAATTTCGCCACCAAAGCCCCAAGTGTCACAATACCAAAAGACAAAACACTGAGTCTAGCTCAGACTGGTTCTTGTCCAATGCCAACATCAGTTCCCATCAACACTACATCTGTTGCGGAAGACCGAAGTCGAATTTACTCACCGGTGACGTTCAAGGATGTTGCGAGACGCAGTATCGCCAACTCACCGGTAAAAAGTCTATTCAGTGCGGAGCGCGGCAGAGAGTCTCGATCGAATTCGACAGGACATGTGTTTATGCGTTCGCCTAGTGACGTTTTTGGATCTTTGATCAGTGATACGGAAGAGTTTCTTGAAGATATTTGTAAATCCTCTACTCATCGGAATTCTCTGACGTATGATGCGAACAATTTATCTTCGCCCAGTTCGTCGGCATGTTTCAGTCCAATATCTCCATTCAGGATTGGAACGGCACCATCCAAGCCAAGACCTAACAATCCGGATTTACTCACTGAAGAAGAACTGGCATCGATGGAAATGTCGACTCCACCTTCAACTGCCCCTGCAAAGGATTCAAATAATTCAGCTGAATTAACGCTTGTTCCAACCAAAACAAGGTAAGAATATACATAATTGCAGTTTATATTTAGTTTAATTGAAAGATATTTTGCGTGCAATGCAACAAATCTTTTTATGATAAATAGAACTGAGTCCGCTTCTTCACCAACGTAAAAACACATAGAAGTACGCTTATAATAATAATTATATTATGAGTGGCGCTATAGCCCGTAGAGGGCCAGGACCTAGCTTCTCAGCAACCACTCGCGTTGTGCGTGATATTGTTCATTCACGAGTGGAAGCGACCATCAGTCTTATGCCGACGAACGGTCAAGTTCGAGAAGTTTTTTCTAGACAGAAGCACTCTTTGAACATTGTCAGGGACTCGAAAGAGGTGGGGCCGAGCACAAAGTCATAAGAAAAGCTATTCTCTAATCAATCTGGATATTTTCTAAAAGCGAAAAAATTTAATTTACTTTTCAGTTTGCATTTTTGGCAAAGTGAAGCTACTGCAACGACATTTGACTTGTCAAACCCACGCATTTATTTCGATATGGATAGCTAAGGAAGCTTGCTTCGGCCTCAATATTCTCGTAAAGTCGAAAAAAAGTTTAACAATGCCTGCTAAAATGGAACGCCGAACGTGTAGTTGCGATATAACCTCGGAGTGTTATATAGTCTTGCTTATTATTCCCCAAGTTCACGATAAACTGGCAAGCATTTCTGAATATTTTAGCAGATGGGTGCCATTAGGAACTTTGACAGCTGGCCTTATACAAGACGGAAAACTGGATGATCATAGAGCTAAAAAAGCAAGAAAAGCCATCACGACGGTATATGAGCAAAAAAGCCATCGGACACAAATGAGATCTTCAACCTCGTAAGAGACACACTGGCGCTTTACAGCTGTGATCAGACCCAACCTCTTATGTGGCGTAGCCGTATGGTTACCAACTGATGCACTTAAAACCATTTTCTCTACCTTTCCCCCTAAATATGCTTGGCAAGCAAATAGCAGCCAACTATGCAATCCGACTAATGGCGCCCTGTCAGTGGCGCGTTTGAACTTTCGAACATAATTACACTCTAACAGAACAACGACTTATCCATAAAAAAAAACCTTGGTTACACTTCACCAACTTTGTGAGAGAAAAAATTCGAAACCCTGATTTCAGAATGAGATTCCAGAACTCTACAAAGTGTCAGTAACTGACGCACTCTCCTAGCTACCTTCAAGTTACAACCCAACACTTTTAGCGAACTAAAAGTCAAAGCCAGATCGAGCACAGGCAACACTTGCTGACCTAGTCTTGCCCCAAAAAGATCTAATAGCTTTATAGCCCTAAAAATATTCAAAAATTAGCACACCGCACTGGGTATAATCACTGGGCATTGCATATTCGGCCTCCACGCGCAAAGACATTTCTCTAATGATGTCTGCAGAAGGTGTCTAGATGAAGTTGAGGCGGAATGTGTGCAACACCTTATCTGAAACTGATCTGCACTGGTCTCGACTAGGAAAGCCAGACTGCGCTCCTACATTTTTGACAACATTAGTGAAACAACATCAGCCCCAAGCCCCTTTGTGTTTACCAATGTATTAGTACAACGGACCTAATTTTTTGGCCTACGTGCTCTCCGCCCACGATCACCGTTGCTGGTCAACCTTTAATATGGCTGGGACACATATGTATAGCTTTTCTCTATCTAGCAAAAAATTGCGCACGCAGTAGTAGAGATTGAAAGATTGTTAGTTTAGAGTTTATTGTATTTGTTATTTAAAATCCATTATGAATAGTTAATTTGCACGCTGCTTCATTTTGATTATATAATTTAAACGATTTTATTGTTTTGGTTGTTTATTTTCTGCAAAAAAACAAAAAAATCACTTACCTTAAGATATGTATTTTCAATACATGTTTATATGAGACAAAGTAATGAATTCCCATCAACTGCACATTTGCTTGAATCTTTTTCGTCAAATATCAGGACCACGGATACGAAAAGCACATCGTCAACAAACAATATCAGTAGCAAAAATAAGGAGCAATCGAATTCAAATTCAGTTATAAGCAATGTGAAAGCAAATCGAAAAGCAATCATGGCCGCCAAACAGTCCAAAGCAATTGAGAAGCTCGACAAAATGGTCGAAGAAGTGATGGAGACCGAATTGCCACAATTCTGTCCATTCAGTCTGCCACCGTTGCCGAATTCACTTTCCGAATCGGGCATTTGCAGTCATGGGTATGTAGACTAGAATTCTTTACGAATTTAATTTCAATAAAATTTGAACAATCTCCCTTTAGCAGACACACACACGGTAGCTCACTGCAGCCATGCCATCATGAAACAAAAATGTCATCCAGTCAAAGTTACACGCATTTCCGTGATCACCAGTGCTGTTCAGGGTTCGGTCATCATGTGAACGGACGGCACAATAGAATACATTCAAATGCTTGTGAAATCCTTTAATTTAGAATATTCGAGACAAGCCAAACTGAAATTGAGAAATTTAGAATCATGTGAACATAAGTATGTATATATATATATTATCGAGTAAGTCTCCAGTGTTTTTTACCTCCTAAATGACAATACACACTTATCGCAAAGAACATAGGTATATGTAGAAAGAGAGATCCAAGCGAACAGAACCATTTTGAAGTTATGTAATAGAATTATTGTATTTAATTGCACGTATGTATAAAGAATATATAGAATAACCTGGAGAATGAATAATTGTATTTCAAATACATGCATACACTTAGATAGACTAAATTACTGTTTAAAATAGGCACTTCCGGTTTAAGTGTTAGGTAAGTCAACACGAGTGAATGTTCTATATAGGTGCTAACGTAGATGTACCTTTGTTTAGATTTAATAGAAAATATACTTGATATTTGGTTCAAAAGTGCATTTTGTCCATTATTAAGAAAGTCAATATATTTTGTATAATCAATAGCAAATTAAGCCTTCCTCAGTTACATTGCTACTCTGCGTTTTTGCTGCTGGATGATGGAATGGATTTGGGAAAACAAAAACACAGATCTGAATGCTCACAACTTCATATCACACTTCGCATTTTTGTGGGCCTGCGACCTCACCTAAAAGTATACAGCTAGTGCTGTTTCTGGCTGCCTCTTGGAATCACTTCAAATTTCCCTTGTAGTTGAAGTATGACTTCAAAATGTTCTCAAAAATTATGGGATACATTTGAGTTGATAATAATAAAACAAAAAGCTGATCACTATGTACTATTAAGTGTTTTAATTTGTATCCAGGTTCAGAAAAAAATTTAGTAGACCAATTTTGTTATTATATAATATGGGTGGCGCTACAGCTCGTAATGGACCAGGGCCTAGCTTCTCAGTAACCACTCGTGTTGTACGTGCTAATGTTCTCACACGAATGGAAGGGACCTACAGTTTTATGCCGACTCCGAACAGCCAAGTTTGAGAAGCTTTTTCTAGACAGGAAATACTCTTTGAGCATTGTCAGTGACTCGAAAGAGGTGGGGCCGTGAAAATTATTTTTGTCGCTCAGAGCTGGAATCGAACTTACGACGTCGAGGTTGGGGTCGACGCACATACCCACAACGCCACGGGCCCCACCTTGTTGTTTTTATGGTAAGCGAAAATAAGCACATGTTTCAGACATTTTTAATCAACATCAGTTAATTTCTACGTACTTATATATACGTATGTATGCAAAGTTGTTATGCAAAACCAACCAACTCCGGTTTAAGGCGATGCAGACTACTTATTCTTCGACTTTAATGCCGCGTATGACAGTATTTATAGAGACGAGTTATACAGCGCCTTGTCTAGTTTTGGCATCTCTGCTAAACTCGTCCGTCTTTGCAGAATGACGTTACCGTCAAGGTCGGTAAAGATTATACCGAGACCTTGGATTTCAGAAAAGGATTTAGATAAGGCGATGCTTTGTCATTCGACTTCATTAACATCATTCTCTTGCGGCACTCAAACGTCAACACCAGAGACTCAATCATCCACAAATCTGTGCAACTGCTCGCATATGCGATGACATTGACATCAACGGAAGAACTCAATAGGCTGTCAGTGCGGCGTTTGTGAGCATCGAGAAGGAAGTGGCCAAGTTGGGGCTTGCGGTTAATGACGGTAAGACAAATATATATAATCTATGAAAAAAGTCCACCAATACCGACGTCTTAGACAAAACGTCACTATAGACAGCTATAACTGCGAAGTAGTGAAAGACTTTGTCTACCTAGGCTCCGAAGTTAACACAAGCAATAACACCACCGCGGAAATAAAACGGACGATCAAGCTGGCTATCCGCTGTATTTTTGCTCTTGGAGGAATAAAGCGATCTCTCCAAAAACCAAGATATAAGACCTTGATAGTCCCAGTCCTGCTGTACGGCGCAGAAGCATGGACACTAACTAAAGCGGACGGGATATTCTTGGTCGCTTCAAGAGAAAAGTGGTTCGAATGATCGCAGAGTCGCAGACGCAGAATCGTCCTTGGTAACCGCTGCTACTTCCGTCTGTTAAAGCAATTGTGTTTAAGAAGAATGTCCAAAAATATGGTCTTCAAAATATTTATTGTGCCAATCCTACTATATGGAGCCGAAAGTTGTACGATATGCAAAACAGTAGAACTGATTACTGGTATCTTCGAAAGAAAAATGTTGTCTTATGTGCAAGGGAGGTGATTGAAGAGAAGACATAATCGCGAACTTTAAGAGGCGTATCAGCATGTGGATATAATCCAGAAGACAACAATCCTACGATTTTACTGGCTTGGCTACATCGCGAATACAAGACAGCTTAAAATTGATGACTGGAGCATTCCCAGGACCGCCAGAGATGGAAGGCAGTGATTGCTAAGGCTCAGATAATCCACCATCTAGGCCTGTTAATTAAGTATGCAGGGCGCATGCAAAAAACTCCTACGGCCTGAAGATTCTTCGATTTCTAAACAGTGCAGTGGGTGAACTCAGTAGAGATATCCTTTTACGATAAGAGAAGTGTATGCTTTCTATAAAAACGGTCCACAAACCTAGGCTCCGAAGTCAATCAAATCAATGAAGGACCACTTTATCCATCACTGTGCCTTTGGGCTTGGAAGATAATTGTAGAATAAAGCTATAAAGATATTCATTTAAGAGATATCAACACCTTTCCTTGTGGGCATGGGCTGCCCTGTGACTCTGTTGAGGGTAAGTCATCTGCTCTATGTAGATGATTTGCTTATCCTGACTTCCTCCCAGATGCGCACTCTATAGGTTTGTAGCAGTAAGCTCTGATTCTGGGATAAACGTTAACGTGAACAAGTACATTCGACAAGTAGGTGGAGTCTTAATGAAGCAGGTGGAAAAGTAGTATTTCGAGGTCTTTATCACGAGTAACGACAAGATTAATGCTGAGCTGGATCAATATTGAAACAGCTTAGAAGATGTGTAATCAGAAATGCTCAGCTTGATGTCTAAGCCATCTTAACGGTTTTCAGCTTATTATTTGTTCCAACTCGCAAATATGGTCATGAAAGAATGACCGAAAGAAAAAATTGTCGAATACAATATAGTAGCCTAGATATCATTTCGTTGTGCTGTTGTGGTGATTACGAAACACGGATTATTAGTCGATTCAAGAGGAAAATTGTTCATACAATATTCTTAAGATGTTTCGAGAAGCAAATTGAAATAAGTGTTTGGCCTGTACAGGGAGATAACACAAGCCAAGCGTAGACGGATCAAACGACTAAAATGACTACCGAATCAATTTTTCCCCAATTTGACCATCGCTTTAAATTGTTACTTGGGAAAATTCTCGTATGCGGCTTTAAAATCAATAAAAATATGGTGAGCACCGATTTGGAATTAGCTGGTCTTCTCCAGGAGGTGTATGAAGATTAGTGGTGCGCCCCAAAACGGCTTTAGACGTTCGCACTGTATGCTGGACATAATCTTGTAGATGAATCTTGAAGAGACATGATCGCCTTTGTGGAAAGGGCAATAAGGAGTTTATGGCGGACTCCCATACTTCCAACTGTTCGAAGTGTACATCCATGATTCTCTGTTGGTCAGTAATTAAATTATACTCACAATTTCAAATAGCTAACTCATATCTCTTATATCCTCTTTGTTTGTGTAGAGCTGCATAGCTACACATAGAAAATGCTTGATCTCTTTAGATGGAGAAACATAACATGGCTAATAGTACTCTGGTCAGGCTTGTTTCGATATGAAGACTCTTCGGTTCTTCTGGGATCAACCTTCATACATTTCTTTGGATTGTACCAAGTCCTGCTGGTTGTTTCAAAATTTGATGTAGCATTTATTTAACGAGTTTTTAATATGTATTTATATTGCTAAATCCATCAATACGGATGAATACAGTTTCAGCCCCTTTTTTGCTTGGATATGTTCTGGCACCCAAATCAGTTTTAACCTGTTTTCTCTGCCTGTTGCTGTTCCGTACTTTACGTTTGCGCTTTAGGTACAGCCTTCCTACTTAAGAACATCGATATTTTTGAATTAATTAGATTTCTATTGGTGATAGAATATGCTAATTCATTTATGGTGAAGAGTTTAGCTCGAAAATTGTGTACTCTCTGGAGAGAGAGATGTGTAAGTTACATCTGTGTACGCTATCATTCATTCAAGGAGGGCTATTGGCCTTTACAGTACTTAGTCAGACACCGAGGAATTAAGTACAAATTATTTTAATATTAAAACACTTGTCATATTTATTCAGTCAGTATTAAGTCCCATTCCGAATCGGAATGGTTTGAGAATCATAACATTTAGCAAAAATAACTAACTTATAAATTTGAAATGTAAGTATCAACTTAAGGTAAGTTGGCGTGAGGAGTTATAAGTGGATACAGAATATTGCTAAATTTAAAAATCATTGCACAGTACGGCCAGAACAATACATCCTCGTATCAAATGAGATGTACTTGTATAACGCTGTTAAAATCGACTACTGAAACTACATAAGCAACTATTCTAGTCTAACTAGTCTACTCAGTCGGTGCGGGCACCGGTCCATAAATAATTTTTCCGTCGGAGCTTTCAATGTCCTTGATCAATGTTTTGCAGTAAAAACACAGTTTGCTATTCATCAAATGTTGCAGAATACAATTACTGAAAGAAATCACATGTGTTAATGCTTTATAACAAAACGTTCAATCAAATGTTGTAGTTACCTGCACGACTGATGTTTACATGGATTAAATGTTGCAGCAATCGGTTTAGCACAGCATATCGGACACAGTGAGTCTTCCGATGGCAAAGTAATATCGGACAAAAGGGATTGTTTAAGCCTCAAAATGTCAATTAACTTCTTAACTTTCTCAATCTCTTCTTCAGAGACATGTGCAGAGTCTATAATCACAAAAAAAAACCTTTTGTAAGTCTAAACAATAACCCCAACTCCATTTCAAACTTACAGTCATATAAGGAAAAACGAATGATTGGTGGATCGGACCGAATTCGTTTCTTCGACGTGGAAGGATGAGGAACACGAACGTCATTTGTCAGTGGATCGATATGAGCTCGAGTTTGTGGATTAAAGTTCCCGCGAGGCGTTTCCGTTTGTTGCAATATGGGTGTCTTAATTTCGCCCAGAGCGAATTCCAAATGGGCAATTTGAAAACTTGGATCAGTCAAAAGTGACCGTGTTATGCGAGTAATCTACAGAATTCACGATTTGTATACAAAAAAATACGTCCCAATTTTAAAAGTTATCAACAAACCTTTGTTGGAGTTTCATCGGTCTCTATTTCAGATTTCATCAACGCCAGCAGGATACCTAGAGCTGCTGTTATAATGGCAAAATGTGTCACTGAGCTTAGGTCAGTTGAGCACATATCAACGATGAATTGAAAGCACCCAGGTGGCACTGTTACACGCGACAATACCTGACTTACTAATTGGCATATTCTGTTCAGTATCAAATCGCTATTTGGACGTGCTGAGTCTTGAACTATATTCGGAGCTATGGATATAACCATTTCGAGACATCGCATCAAAGAAACCGTCAGTTCAAAGCACATGGAGCAAATTTTCAATTGCTTTGAATCAAATATTGTTGTTTCTTGTCTGTTGGCTGTGTTTTGTATCTACAAGAAATAGGTAATGACATTAGTTTGGAGAAAGAAATGCATGGTAAAATTAAGATTTAGTGTCAATGAAAGGAGGAGAGGTTTGTGAAGTCCTATAGCTTCGAAAGTTTAACTGTGAGGTTTGGTCCTAGCATAGGAATGTTTTTAAAAAACTGACATTCCCAAACGAGTTTGGCAAGAATGTCAAAACTAGACATGGCATTGTATAGCTCCTCTGCATTAACTATCTGCTTCTCTTTCCCATTAAAACGTCATGCAGGAAAGCTGAGTTCAAAATGGATCTTAGTATGTTTTTGAGTTAACCAGCAACAAATTTGTCGGCTTCATGATAGTACCCGCCTATGTATCGATGACGTGTACTGACTAGGCATTTACAGTGGCACTGTATGTGTTCTGCAGTTTCTTCATGCTCGTTACACATTCTGCAGGAGTCATCTTGTGTTAAGCCCATGATTTTAAAGTGTTTGTTTACTCGGTAATGTTCAGTAAGAAAACCCTCTGACATCTCCTGTGGATCTAAGGACTTGTTTCGTTCTCTTAAAAGAAATAGTTCGTGGAAGCATTTTGGTAGGCCGCAGAATAGTAGTGGCGTCATGAAGCAGATACTTTTCTGGGTAGTACGTCTGCTCATTAGTTTCCTGTGTGACCGCTGTGACCTTGTATCCAAATGACATGATTGATTGACGTTGATTCCGTATACGCCAGCCCTAACGCATTTATTTGCTTTACAGCCATCTGTATACCAGATGTGAGACTCGAAGATAGGTCTATTTTCTTCCCAAATATGTAATGAGGGGAAAGTGACCTTGTAGTTTTGGCTAAAGTTGTATCTGGGATGACAGTTTTTCGAGGTATTTTCGAGGTTTCACGCCTGTTCAAGAAGGGTGAATAAACTTGGAGTTAGAGTCATCCCCTGTGATGAGCTTGTAGGCGTTGACCATAGCTTCTTTCAATACTGCTGATGAAAAGGACATGCTCCTTTGTGATGACTTCTAGTGCTGCTGTGGCAACTCCACATCTCATTACCCCTGTGATGGTGGTACAAGCTGGTCTTTGCAGTTTGTTTGAGCCCGGCTTGTGCAATTATTTGTTATGTTTTATACCGCCAGACGGGTTTACCGCAAGTGAGGAATGATCTGGTGAGGGCTATGCGATATTTTGAATTCAACCCATTACTTTTTACCAATGAGTATGTTGCTGTTCTATAAGGCAGTCCCGAGTTCCTTTTATTAATATGAATATTCGAATTTAGTTTTTCATCTAGTGTTAAACCTAGGTATTAGAATTATTTTGATAATTCTATTGTTTCGCCTAAGAAAGCAGGCTACTTCTGTTTGTGTCTGTTTCTTCTCCTGGTGAAAACAGCTATTGTGCTCTTTTTGAGATTGACATTGATCCCAACCTTTACTTTGAGTGCTCTGAACAGGAGATCCGAGATTGTATAGTCGAATTTGGCGTTAATCAGTGTAGGGATAATTTACTCACTTCCTCTTTGATGAATGGCTAGGAAGATGCCCTCTTCTGCAGGAGATTTAAGGGCCAAAAGAGCCAATGACTCATTTCATAGTTCCCTCATGGAACATATCCCTTGTGCTTTGTTTGCAGCATACAAATATATTTGACAACTACAACAAAGCAACTAAAGACAAATAACACTTACCTCTTGTAGCAACAGGATAAATTCAGAAAATGCCCAATTCAGTTGACCCAGGACCGAATTAAGGAAAGCCGTTGCGTGTGCTTCCACCTCAATCAAATGTCCGCCAATAATTTCTTGAAAGTACTTGGACGGATACGCCGGTGCAACATGATGCAGTAGTCCCGTGTGTGTTTCACTTTTGGCCCGACTTCTGCACAATCCCAAAGTTAATGGATCATTTCCACCTTGCCAAATACTGGGTTGACGAGAATCCTTATAAGCGAATCCCTCGCCCAACCAACACCGCAGCAGGAGCCAATTACTTTGTCCCCAGGCTCTGTTTTCGTATGGTCGCAGTAGAGCTTGTATTAAAGCATCTTGACTGGGATAAGAGAATGGAAAGGTGGTAGATTTGATTACGACAATTAGAATTTCTGTTTTACCTCTTTTTCGGTGACTTTTCCAGAGCTTGTATGCCAGATTCGTGACAAATTAATGTACCCAAAGCCTGTAGGAGGGAGTCTTTACACGAAGCCAAAATTATCCTTGGGTCGGCAGAGTGTTCTCCAAGGAAATTAGCTGCCGCTGATATTTCTTGAGAAGCATCTTCATACAAGGAGTCATGTCAAGATGTGTATATTACGAAGTAAGTTACATTTACCACTTATATCAAACTGAAGAGTCAAGTCATGAAAACTGAAATCCAACGTCGTATCGAGAAGGATTGGCAGGATGTTTATGTAGACCTCCGGTGTAAAAGCAAACAGCGAACCCATTTCAGAAGATTTCTGGGAATTGATGTATAGAAAGATACATATGACTAAGGAATGAGGCATTCTTCAAATTACTCACCTTAAGCGTGTTCAATGTACACTTCAACAACCAGAGCAGGAGCTTGCGCCTATGAGATCCAAGAGCAACTGATCTGTACCAAGCTTGTTTACGAGCGAGCTCAATAGAACGATTCTTTCAAAAGACGTGGGATCAAATTAATAGCGTTTTTGTTTGCATCGATCTGATGCTACCTTACCACGAAAACAAGTTCGCGCTGCTCAAACTTTTCACACAGCTCATTTATCGTGTCGTTGTTCACATTATTACTGTACACACTGTTGCCAGAGATTTCCGACAGCTCATTCAATTGCTTCGTGAGGTCTGCACGATTATTTTTAGTTCCCATGAGAACGTAGTTAAGGGATGAAAGTTCATCACGAACTGATGATATCTACAAAAAGAAATCAAGCAATATGGTAAACTGATTCAGAAGAGCTGACATGTTCTGGTGGTCAAAATCACCACCAAAGCACTCGTTTACTCACCTTAACAACATACTTATGTCCTACAGAGTAGTAGTAAATTGTGGCAATGTCTAAAAGTTCGTACAGAGACTGCAAAGCGTCAGCATTGCCTGGGCTCGGCTCTTCACCTTGCGGTCGATAAAACTGGATGTGCGATGGTGAAGAAGCGGTTCTTTTTAAGACAAGAAAGAGTTTATACACTGCATTCAATGTTCTCCAATATAATTACCCTTGTGTTCGACCCAATATTGAAACGTTATTCAAAGTTGCTGGAGTGAACAGAACAGACGCTCCTTAAAAAAATATATTTTAATTTTTATACAGCTTTGGCAACTTTCACGAATGTACCCATTTCTCCTGTACGGACAGAATTTCTCTCTTGAATACTTAAGACTGTAACCCGTTCGGTTCCTAGCTCTTGTGTCATTTCATTTCGATGCACCTTATAGAGATGTGATAAGACACCTCCAATGCGATCGAAGTGTTGATACTGAAATGTTCCGTCGAAAAATAGTTTCGGATTGATAGCAATTTCTTTATTTGGTGAGTGCTCTTCCAGCAGCTGCTTTATGACATCAATCAGGACGCAGAGAAAGGACAGAGCTACTGGTGACTCGATGGGATGGTGTATACTGCTTTGCATAAGGAACATTGATTGTAATGGCTGCAAAGTGAATTTGTTAATGCATATAAATTTCTTAAACATTTCTGACTAGATTTTTTGTGGAAACAACGAAACTATGAACATGCAGCTATAATTGGACAATTTTATGATCTGGGGAGGAAGCATGGTTCTAATAACCTTGCAGCAATGCCATTCCCCGACAAAGACGATTGACTAAGGAACGCCGTTATCAACGACCATCAGACGTCTTCACCGACAGATCGAATATGGTACTGAGGCCGGATTCAGACACTCTGCACTAACAGAAATCACTTTTACTCCTTGATTCACATATCAGCGTCTTGCAATGAAATCAAAGGAAATGTCGTGGTTCACTGTCCATCCGATACCCCAAGCTCAAACTCTACTGGGTTCCGGCTACAGCTGAGACGAATTGGCCAGATAAGGATGTGAAATGGACATCACGTGACTACAATCCCCGCTAAGTGCATTATACCGGGTCATACATGGCACAACAATAAAATAAGGCAATTCGTCTTGATTTACAAAACGCGGCCAGAGCTTAATATCAGAAAAACAAAGAACCGTAAGCTTGTCGGAGTGACCATCGGACACTGTGCGATAGAAAACAGAACCAGAATCCAGGCGATCCCTACCGGATCTGCGGCAACACTTTCCAACATCTGCTCTGCCACAGCTCAGACCTCCAGAATCGGCGCCTAGCTTCGCTGGACAATGGATTTGTCACAGAGACTGTGGACATAGCGAATACCTATCGTATCTTCTAAAATTCATAAACAGGTCATGGTGGCTTTAACAGCCACCACACGACATGAAAGTTAGAAGAATTGTGGAAGTGATGGTCAACCATCACACTTCTTACTTAGTTATTATTTTCTTGTTAAGTCTAGGTAATGTCCGAACACAGAAGATAAATCACGTTGTCTTGTATTTTCATGATAAAATGAAACTGAAAACATTAAAATCGCGATTGATGACAATCGCTATACAGTAAATCATCAGATGAGCAGAATTGATTTATTTATTCTTGTGGACACATGGAGGAGGACTAAATCACACTTGGAGCTAGACAAGAAGATTCCAAGTAAAACAATAAGTGTGTTATCTGGCCATTGTCTCACAGGCAAACAGGCCAGAAGATTTAAGCACCGTATGACCTCTATTACCTCAGTATATGCCCCACACTTCTAGAAACCAGAAGAAAACTGATAGACCTCTCTTAATAACATGAGAGATATCCAAAAGGATAAGGATATTCTTCAATATCTAGCTATGACAGAGGTCAGAAGAAATCTCGTACGGCCAATAAATTATCGAAAGTGGCAGCACGATGGTCTAAGTGGAGCATGATTTGCATGTAACATTAACTACCTACCAATCCGATAACGGACCGAAAGTATACAGAAAGAGTAGCACTTATATCTGCGACAATAGCCTGGGGGAAATATTGCACTGGAAAGAACATTCCATATTGGTGTAGTGTGTCTGAAACAGTCTAAATTTAACTGTGCACCCGAAAGCAGGAGTGAGGGTAAGCTGATTCTTGGTGATACGAGTGTTGCAGGTGAATTCATGGAGAAGAGGAATGTAATTAGCTAGCCTATTTAAGCATCGTTTGTTTAAGGAGACAACAATGTCGCAGAGTCGTAGTTTAAGTTTGACAAAGAACGACTCTGCGACATTGTTGTCTCCTATAAGCTTAATCGCTCGCTTTTGGATTATATCTAGTAGATGCTGCGTTGTCGTGTGGACAGTAAGTCAGATATTAGCCTTGTACATAAGACCTTTAAATTAAATCCATCATCAGTCAGATAGGTGCAATATTTCTTACATCGATTAAGGAAAACTAGACATTTCGCAGAACTTTTGGCGATTTCTAGACGCTCGCTTAAGTTAGAGTTCAATCGTTAACATACGTACAATTGCTTGTGCTTAACATACGCTGCCGCTTCAATTCTACTGCCGAAGAGCAGGGTCGTGAGTGTTGGTACAAATGTAAGAAGCTAAAAGTGCTGTCATCGGCAATGGAGTACAGTTATAAAAATGAGAAAACGTGTCGGAGACAGAACAGAGTCTTGGGCGACACCAGCATTTTGTTGGTAAATAGTTGCAGCATTTCAAAACAACTAGAATTTAACGGTTCGAAAGATAGCTTCTAAAAGAAGGGATCCATCTTTGAATTAGCACAAGCCTATATTGTATAAAGGTTGGATTCACTTTTCGCCGAGAAAAGCTATAAAACAAACATCTGGTGATGTTGTAAAAACCGTACTGTCGGTCAGCTTCCGAGATTCAAGCCTTTTCATAACAATTTATCAGCGTTTTCAGAGCTTAGAAAGAAGCGATGTAAGTGCTAAAGGTATATAAGAGCAGGATGACGCAGATTTGCCCCTTTTAGAGACGGGTGGATAGTTTTTGTTTTTCATCAATCCGAACCTGAAAGAAGGAAGTATCTCCATGTTTGTGAGTCTGTAAAGGTACTCACTGCACAATAGACGCTAACTGACGTCTGTCTGCCACTAAGAGAACCTTGAGGACCAGTCATTCAGGTGGTTGGAGTTTAGGTACGTCCGGTCATGATATTGTTCTAAGAAAACTATCCAAAGCAGGTTAATCCCACTATCAGGTAAAAACGGACCTATTTAATTAAATTTATATTCCTTAAAGAAGGAAGAAGAACCTTTTGATATTAGTTTCCAGCCATAGTGCAGTGCACCATCCACGTCGGCGTAAGTAAGGCAACTTAGCCGCTCTGTGAGATCAATCGGAAGTTTGGCATAAGTCAAAAGTGCTAAAAGCAATTCACTTATTTTCAGGACATTGCAAATATTCCTCTGAATGTGTAGATCGATCTACTTCTAGACGCCGGGCTTTCTCTATTTATTTTGAAAATATCCAACAATTCTCAGCTTCTCTTTTCTCCTGTATCGATAGAGGTTTATATCAGATAATCTAAGTACAATTGGAAATTTCAACAGAAATGAAAAACAAAGAAATCGTGACAAATTATGTGATCAAAAATTAAAAAAAGTCAATCAGTCATCAAAAGAAACAGATTCATCAAATAAAAATACTTACCCTTTGCTCAATGCTTGCATCCATAACGTATCTCCTCAATTTGTTTATAAAAATTTTTCTACTCGATGGAAATTCTTTATCGCCATCAGTATTCGTCAGTAGGTTACGCAGTAAATTTATTTGCAGTGCATAAATTGGCTCAACTGCTTTCGACAGCTCGTCAGCTGCTGACAAATAGTTCTCTTTTGATCCTCCAATACCTTCAATGAGATTTAAGTAGTGAATTTAAAATGTTAAGGTCCTTTACTTCTCATAAGTTGAGAGCAGAGCATGTACAATTCCTTTGTGGTGTTGCGTTTCGTATAAAATTCAACAAGCTCTCTTCACAACTTATTAGGAAAAGTAGCTGCAATGTATGTTCACCTTCAGTCCACACAACGTCATCGGGTAGCGTATTCGTCATGGTTCCATACTCAGGTGGTTTCAGGTACATCAGAAGAGATAAACTGAATTAATTGGTTAGAGGGAAGTCCGTTAAAATAATGTTTCTGGGTTACCAATGTTTCTTGAAGAATTTACTCTCCAAATAGAACTTCCTGGTTATGGGGTGGGTGCAAATGCAATTGAGGACAACGATCATTTTGCGTTGAGTATCGTTTTCTAACCCCTTCGCCGTTTGACAATATTTGCTCAAGACAGTGTTCAAAAGCTTTTTCAAAATAAATTTGATTTCATCCGGCTCCAGATAATTCCAGAACATCGACAACAGAGTACCCAACGAGCTTTCAACGCTACCCGGTAAGATTACACAGTCACTATCCGACTCAGTTCTAAAAATGCATCGATTTCACCTTTAGTCTACAACGAATGATTATATTTACCGAACAAAACACAAATTCATGACATATGGCAGGAGGACTTCTTCTATGACGTACGGATCAATCAAATGTTCCACCAGCTTTCCCAAGAGGATCGAACTGAGCAGAGTGTACATGGTTTTCTTTGAGGAAAAGCGTCCATCCTTGTGCTTTGTGTCCTTTGGTCGATACTTCGGTCGAGAGAGAATGCCAGCTAAATTCACGACATAGCGAAGTAAAATATCCGACTTTTCTATCATTGTGTACGGTTTCGCTTGTAAGGGATAGTAGCCGGCCACAGGAAATCGGAGTGGCACATTGCCAAAATTCGCCCGCAATCCTTCACTGTAGCCCAGTGAGACTGCGGGGAAAAATGCAAGACCCGGCCCTTTGGTTATGTTATCATAAGCTCTTCCTAAGTGCACACCATTTCTATAGAATTCAATGGAGCTGCTGTCCAGGTTCAGGCAAACGCCAATAATGTCTCCCGTCTGCCAATGTTCACCGTATCTGGAATTTTAAACAGTTAATGACAATGAACGCACGAATTGTTAGATAATAAAAAAAGAAAAATATTGAAAAGAAGTTATTACTGTAATTTGAAATTACGCAGCTTCAACTTTGCACAAACACGCCGGGTTGTGTAGAATCCATTTCACCTGCATGAGACTACGTAAATTCACTTGGTTCTCATAAGTTACATCTGTCACAATGCAAGATGGTGTATACATGCTCAATTTTGTACAAGGGTTGGTTAAGGACTTTATATACTTGAGTTAATGTTATTCCATGCGGTCGTCCTCTGCTGCGTTCTCCACAGGCTTACAGCACAATAACCGAACAGATTACCTGCCTCCAACACTAGTTTCCCAGTACGGAGATTAAGCACAGAATACACTTGCCAATCGCTGCTTCTTTGGCTCAAGAGGCCACACACCAAGTTGGTTGAGCTCCTTTTCCACTTGTGTGTGTCATTTCGATCGAGGATGTCCCCTCTTGCGCACAAGTGAAGAAGGACCTCAACCAACTTTGTGTGTGCAGCTGGGGACGGCTGAAGAGAAATTGTGCTGGCTGGAGAGGCTTGTTGGTTAAGGCCCTCAAAGAAGCAGAAGAAGACTAGTTTCGGAAAAGACCTTCCACCTTTGTTTTTCGGATGGGAAACAATAAGCAAATGGTAGCAGCAGATAGGAAACTCTATGGGTTAAACCAGTGGTTTAAAAAAACGAGAGCGGGTACTGGCGCAGGAGTCTTCTGTTACCAATTCGAAAATTGACATTGACTGGCAATAAGAGACGACTGCAGCGTCTTCCAAGCTATACACGTACCAGCTCTCGCGCTACGATCTCTATCTTCTCAGACAGACAAACCATAGCATCCGACATATTGATTTCGAAACATGTTAGGCTATGCAGACAAAGCGTCAATAAGGGTACTGTACCCTAAGAGCATTCAAGGCGACGGTATAGCGGATGGTTCTGGCAAACCTTTACGCGCTCACGCCGCTTATAAGACGACAACAACAAGACGAAGCCGAGAAAGCTGGATAAAGTAAATGTTAAGTCAGGTGCGCGGGTAGACGCGGTTTAAGCGCGTCTCACATAGATCCTATTGGAACCATTGTGATGACCATGTGGGTGAAAACCTTCCTACTCGTTAATAATCGTGGGAACTTCTAATTATAGACGTTTCCATCCGGTAGTCTAGACACACCTACAAAAAGAGATTAATGGCATATTTGCTGTCTTCGAGTAAACACTTGATAGCTTAGTCTCGAAAATGGAGCAATAGCAAGGACAATGTGGCCGAAGCTGATTAAAACAAATCGAAATCACTGATCAGTTATAGTCGAAATGAGTTGCAAACACGTATAGCTGTCCGGAAACTAATAATATATAGGAACGCATGTATAACGACTGAACATACCACACAATAATTTTGTAGGGACTGCAGAGGAAGAAACAGAATCTAACATCTTCTCTGTGAATGCTCAGCCCCCGGCCGAAAAAAACATTTTAGATAAACACTAGTTGCTGAACACAATGAACCCAACTCGTTACTCGTTATGTTGGTATAAGCGAGCCACGGACGCATGGACGCAAGGGCACACCCAAACCAACCCAACCCAGCTGACTTATGGATCGACTGGACTGGTGTCTGTCCAATATCAGATAATAAATTGAGACTGTTTGGACTGAACTTTACATCTGAAAGAATGGTCATATAGAGTACGGAATACACAGGGATTTCAATGTATGGGGTGCAGGTGTCGAAATTGATCTCCCTCTCTCTGTTACTTTTTACAACAATATATAACATCGATCGACATAAGCAACATTTCGTCAAAACTAACTCCAACTACTTTCTCAAAAATTAAACCCGATCGATAAATATAAGCAAAATCTGATGTTCATACTTGTGAGTTGACATGTGCCATTTCTGTCGTTTGCTGCCATCAAATCCATAGCTATGCACCGTGTCTCCAACTCCACTGTTCTCATTGAAAGTACATTCATTGGAACACCAGCCAACTTGCATAACTCCTTTGCTGTGTAATTGAACCTGTGTAGCAAAGAATGTTCGTATTTTCAGTATCTACTCGCTGCAATGCTAGTCACTTTCAATTACCTCATACATCCATTTTCCCCCAAAGACACAAGCGTTAGCCTTTACTGTGTTGAAGCTGCCTTGGGACCGCACTGTGAGTCGATCGCAAGAAATTCTAATTGTTGAATTGATATCAATATCAAACATAACTTTGCTCGGTCCCAGTCGGTAAGTCATTATGTTTGCTTCGTGCAAACTGACGTCCTTGCATTTTTCCTCGGCCAGATTCATCTTCTTCCTTAGCCACATTTTAACCAAGGAAATTTGACTAAACAAGTTGATTAGAATAATTAAATTTGTTTTGATTGCATGAAAATAAAAATGCTTCAATTACTCCGGCAATGGTGGATCGTATCCTTTTGTTGAGACATTTTTATCAGAATCTGTAGCAGCAGATTCATTGAAAATATGTTCACCAAAAACTTTACTGAAAATTTTATTTAAAGACATTTTAAAATCGTAGATTAGAACATGAAATCATTTAGAAAAATATGACTACACACGAAGCAACCCCTCCCGAGCAAGAAATAAACAATAAATCTGTTTTTGTTTACAAATATGCTGTGGTCATTCACAGTGGACAATTTTATCCAGTGACATTTCGCAATGATGGCGAATTCATCGAGAGGCGTTTACATATGGAGGAATGGAATGCGATGGAGTGGAAACACATTTCGATTGCACTGCAACTTTGAGGGATGGTTTTTATATACAAGGCAGCCATTGGAATGAGCATATCAACGGAAAACAGCATATATCGTCCCAATTTTTATCTGCCTAACGACGAATTTTCTCCAGACCTTCCGAATAAACTCTTGTAGAGTAGCCTGCTGCTTCCTTCAAAGCTTCAACAAAGTTTCTGAATTCGTTCTACGTTTGTAATGTTAACGCTAAGTACCGTTATATATAAACTGTATATAAAAATATAATAATATGGATGGCGCTACGGCCCGTAGGGAGCCAGGGCCTAGCTTCTCAGCAACCACTCGTGTTGTACGTGCTATTGTTCTCACACGAGTGGAAGGGACCTACAGTTTTAAGCCGACTCCGAACGGCCAAGCTTGAGAAGCTTTTTCTGGATAGGAAATACTCTTTGAGCATTGTCAGTGACTTGAAAGAGGTGGGGCAGTGGAAATTATTTTTGTCGCTCAGAGCTGGAATCGAACCTACCACGTCTAGGTTGAGGACGATGCACATACCCACAACGCCGCGGGCCATAGAATCTACTATATATAAATTTTAATACATTTTAATAATGAAAAATCATATCATCAAAGTCATGGAACGTACCCTTTATTCAACCACAAATGCAAACGCAGAATATATTTGACGTTGCTCAAAATGTGTTGACGTTTCACTTTTAAGTTGTACAATACTTCAAGTGAATTCGACAATTTCAACTTTTACTTTTGAATTCTAAAGTATTTCAGTCTTAATTTAGCGTAGGACATTTGTTGCGAATCATGTCTTCTGATTGGGATGAAATAAAGCGATTAGCGGCCGATTTCCAAAAGGCCCAGTTGACATCTACCTTGCAAAAGTAATTGAAAATCTATATATATAGTTGTGCACATCCGCGAGAATGAATAACAATATCTTTCAAAATCTAGACTTTCGGAAAGAAATTGCATTGAAATCGTATCATTGCTGCTGCAAAAGGGAATCGTTGATATTGTCTTCACCAACGATGGCAAGGAGTACATCACCCCGGAGCATTTGGAGAGGGAAGTGCTGGACGAATTAGCTGTGAACGGGGGTCGTGTCAACTTGGTAGAAATATCAAAGTCATTAAACGTCGACCTGTCCAAGGTGTGATTTTGTTCATGCATATCATTATCATGTTGAAAACAACGCTGTCTGCTTTTTCAGGTAGAAGACGTAGCAAAGAAAATTGCTACCGATAAGAGTATTCATTTCATGCTTGGACAACTCATTGAAGAGGATTATATCATACGCATTGCTCAAGAGATCAATGAAAAGCTAACACAAAAAGGAGAAATGTCCGTTTCAGACTTGACTGTCCAATTCGACCTGCCGTCCGATTTTCTCCAGCAATGTGTTCTTGAAAAATACATGGGAAAGATCATTCGCGGTCGTCAAAATCCTTCGAACCCCCGATCATTCTTCACGCACGCCTATACGCAGCGTTGTAAAGCAAAGATGAGGGGCGCTCTAAACGCCATTCGGACCCCTACAACTTTATCTGTAATCTTCCAGCAAATAGGAATCGATGAGAAGATGTTCTATTCCCTGCTTGATGAAATAGTTCCACTGCCCGGTGTGGTTGCTACAAAACAATCCAATTCCCTGTATATTCCGCATATATTCGCCAAAATGCAGAAAGATTGGGTGACCACTTCGTTCAAGCAAAACGGAGTTCTTGACTATAATTCCATAGCCAAACTAGGCGTATCGGATGCTAAGCAATTCATAAAGAAACAACTTCCAAATGAGAATCTGGTGTTTTTGGAGAGATGTGCGGTCGACTCAAAAGTCATTGATCTCACACTTTTATCAGCCCTAAACGAATGCAGCGTAACAACAAGTTTTGTTGACTTGTCCACAATTCTGCCATCTTACATGTCCGCCGAGGATATAGAGGAGCTCTATCAATCAATCAATACGTCCCGCAGCTTACCGCAAAACTTAACCTACTTCAACACAGTCGGTTCGTAGTTTTCAAACACACTTACTTCTTCTGGATCTTATAGAGGTTTCCATTTTCAGTCTTTTCCAGCCAATTTTTATCGAAGATTTTAAAGCTCTGTTATGACATGGCTGATGAGAAAGCAAAGCAGTCCGTAGAAAGTGGAGCCTATCAACAGCATCTAGCTGAGAAACAGTCGACGATGAATAAAACTGATTTGAAAGATAATTTTGATGAAAAGGTAACTTACTGTTTACGTATGGGTTCAACTAAAACTGTTCGATTTTCTTCAGGTTGCCAAACGCGACGAGAGACGCAAGAAGGCATCCTCCGGAAAGGGTGGTGGCGGAACGCAAGGACGAGAAACAAAAACGAAATCGACAAAACGCAGTCAACGTGGGGGGAACGCACGTAACGCAGATATGGATTGGAGCGATAATGATGACACTCCTAAGAGTTCCAATAAGGTAAAGATAAATAGGTTGCAAGTTGCCGTTTAGTTAGGTGGGTGACATCAGCAAGAGGTAGTTGAATACATGGGATTGCTGGGGAAGTTAGTGTGCTTCAAGTTCATTTGCTGCTTTATTGCCTGCTATGCTCCTTGAGTGCTGCGTGCTGAGTATCTTCGCGGCATATCTGACCGGCTTGGAATTGATTTCTATTCCTGAAATTGCTTTAATGGCCACTTGACTGTCAATTAGAATGGTATCGTCAGCGGTGTAATTTCCAACATTGATTTCATTTCCGCCGGATTATTAAGGGTCTGAACCTGAGCAAAATCTGGCTTCAGTCGTTGAATCGGGGAATCGTGAAATCCACTTATCAAGTTGTCTTGCATCCGTGTTCCTTTTTTGGACTTGGACTCGAAGACTTTCTAAGATGGAGCCTTGGTGTCCATGAACTCGATACAAAACCCTCCCTTTGCCAGTCCTGCTAAAGATCATGTCAGCGCGGATGTCCATAAGACGGTTTGTCTTGATAACTTGAAGCAGGCTTAGACGCGTCATGGGTCGCCTGCCTGAGAAGTAAGTACTCGATGTAACTGAGACTGTGTTTTAGACGGATTTTAAACTTCCTTCTCACCAGCTTCCTTCTCTTCTCTGCGAGCTAGGGACGCCTGTCCATTCCTCAGCATATTTTTTTTTTTTTTGTTTTGGTTCCATTGGCTTTAGGAACTTTTCGGCTGCCCTTTAATAACCGTAATAATTTCATCCACGGAGTCCAGGGAAAGTGTCACGTATCGATGCCATTTGCATAACCTAAAATGCCGCTCTGCTGACAGCTTGCCGCCTTGGATGTTAGCATCCCGACAACGCATCTCATTGCGAAATCTAATGCATCATTCGAACGGTTCTGCATTGAACTAGCAATACCGACTTCGGTGTTCAAATAGTTGCAACGAACGCTTCTGATGAAACAGTGGAGTTAACTGATACTAATGCTATTCAGTTTCGATGACGTTTTCTTAGCTTGGAGAGAGAGCATGTAGACTGAGAGCCCATAGTTCGGATTCGCAGAGCTATGATGCCGATAATGGCTTTGAGGTTGGCCTACTGAATCCGATAAAGCCGATCGATGGTAGGCCATATCTGCTATGTCATGAGGCGCTGAACCATCTACGAATTGTGATCGTATCAAACTTTAGTGGATGTTATACAATAGCGATAGGCATTTCGATTTCGTTCGCCTCACAATTCTCTGGAATATCATGGTGTACCGGCAGCCACAAATGATGCTTAGTCAAGTTAGGATAGGTTGTAAGGGGCATTATATGGTGCAATTAGGCCAAAGTACACTCATTGTACTGCCACGTAGGTCAATAGAAGGGAGCTTGACTTGTCGTGTTTTTCATGACAGCCAGCCAGTTTTGTGAGTGAACTTCAGTATTAGTTTTTCTGTTGTCTTTCTGAAGTCACTTAGATTGTCGGCGCCTAATGTAGCTTTCCTGATCGCGGTGAGTGCAGCGCAGCCAAACAGGAGGATTTGTACATTTTCCTCCTTTTTTCATCTAGGAAAATCATCAAAAAAAAAAAAAACCCACTGCAGTACTAAATGTTGATCTTTTGGGGGAGATCAGGCTGTCAGATCTTTCAGATTTGCTTCGAGTTTTGACAAGTGGTACCTGTTTTCCATCTAACATTAACTTTTTGTGTGTTAAGAGCTTTAAGTTGCAGCTAAGGGAGATTTCATTGACTGACAGTGACGTGACGAATTTATCAGCTTCGCAGTTTCCCATGATGTCTCTATGGCCTAGCACCCAGCACAGGCTATGCTTAGTCATCTCTTTGAGGGATAGGTGTCAATTCAGGGACATCTACGTCTTAAAAGTAACTGCACTCAGTTTTTGATCGCTGCCAATGTGTTAAAATAAAATCGAGTAGTCTTTGATATTTTTAAGCTTTTTGATGATTGATGATAGATTTGTGACTCCGTCTTTCCCTATCACTATCTCCTTGTTAACGTCTCACAGCACAATTCAGCTGCTTTAATGGTCATATCTACATCTAGCCACTTAACATGGTTTAGTTACCGGATTTACGTGCATTAACATATTTAACATTCCCGTTTACTTAGGAACTGGAGCTGGTGAAAATCTCCGAGATAGAAAAGATCATTAGCAAAGCTCTAGAAGAAGATGGTCTGGAACATTTGAGCGAAGAGATAGCTGCTCGCTACTGCAGGTAAGTTCATTCGAAATATATGGGTCTACTTTCAATGAATAAAATTATTATTCCTTTAATTAGAGAAATAAATCAGGCAGCACATGCAACCGCAAAGAAATTGCTGGAAGCTGTTCCCCAAACCAACCGACGACAAACCCATGCATCGCTACAAGAAAAAATTAACATGCTTGTAGCTGACATTCGTCTTTACGAAAAGGGACTGAAGGTAGGGCACACTCTGAGTCCGAATTCCCCATCTTCAACTTCCTTTCTTTATTAGTGTTTCCCAAGTGATGTGCAAACACAGTTGCTGAAATACGTGATGAAGTCATTGGGAAATGACATTTGCAATGATCTCACAATTTTCCTAGCGAACGAGTGCAATTTCAATGTCAAATCCGTGAACAACCTGAATCCCGATCAAAGAAAGAAAATCGCAATGGAGTGTGGTATGTATTCGCGAAACTTTCCCGCTTGGAATCAATGTTTGTAAGCCGTGTCCCCTCAAATAGAACCAGAATATAGGGCAGCATTGCTTGAAGTAAACAAAGCCGTAAACGGAACCATTGATGAATTTATCACAGCCACAGAAACCGCACTCAAATCGTGTGGAATGATTTTGAAGAAGATCGACAAGAAAAAAGACCGCACACTCATTGTCCAGCACAGGGAAAAACTGTGCCAACAATTGTCAGAGACCGATGACAAACCGCTCGTGCTGCATCTAGCCGCATTGATTCTTTTCGTCACCATTACCGGGTGCATTCTGCACGCGTCTGGTCGCTTTGTTTCGCATATACTCGCATTCATACGACCAACAATGACTAATGAACAAAACGAAATCCTCCTGCAATATCATGGTATGCCACAAAGAGATCCCCAACCAACTTTTAGTCTAATGATTCCTGAATTCCTTTCAGATTTGGTGTTAAAACTACTGCAGTTGGAGGCTGAGTCCGAGGAGTACAACAACGTCATGATTCAGTTGAATTCGCTGCAAATGCCCTTGAAGGAGATGGTTATCTCTTATGAAAAGCCCGGCGTCTCTAAGGCCGATTAAAGTTGAATTGCTATGTAATATTTTTTCGTATCTTTGTTTTTTTTTATTATTGTTTCGTTAAACTCATATTCCAAATATTTTTACAATAAAAAAAGAAGAGAGTGGTTGAAATGAAATAAATGACTTAAGAGTTTTTCACTGCCAACTATGCAGCCGCTGCAGAATTTGTTTGGCCTTGTCGCACGATTGCCTGGAATGAGGTAAATAGTAATAAATGGCCAACTGTTGCATAAATTCGCTGTTTTAAGTGCTACTTACGAGTTCAGAGTATTTTTCGTATCAATACTCTCGACTAAAGACTTGATGTACTGTATGAGCGGTTGAAGATTTTTAAGTGCTTCTGAGTCTGGTTGTAACCAGACAGTTGGCAGAGTGTTGACAACAATATATGCTTTGCTGAGCGCGTCATTCACGGCACAGACCTGTTGAAGAAAAAAAGGAATATATGTCCAAGATTTTATTGCGGATTTTTAGTGAACTCGGATAAATTTTGCAAGTCATCTTTGGATTGGCCTACTATACATATTAATGGTATAGCGACTCTCTGCAAGTCGAATTGTCTAGGGATATTAAAATTAGTTTGAGCTGGATGGAGTGCGACTTAGGAAGAGCCTGGCGAAATCATTTCTCTCTAGGCAAATATATAAAGCCTACTCGTGGAGTTTTATAATTATATTTTATTACGAACGATCCGTCAGACGGACTACATCATAAAACGTTGGTTATCTTCATAAAGCGAAGGGAACATTAAGTTAAATCGTGAGAATGTGTCTTTCAAATCGCAATTCGTATTCAGACCTATCACAGAATCCATTCGTACAATTCGAAGTTGCGATACGAACTACAAAAAAAATGCTATCTCAAAAGCTGAACAGGATTACGACCGACTAACTTGTAGAAACTCGCACAAAATTCCTTTTCATTCGTATTTAGTTTCACGAAATCTCTAGCAGATTTTTCTCTAAAATAGTTTAATACAAAAGCAATAATAATATAAGATTGGCGCTACAGCGAGTAGACGGGACCTATAGTTTTAAGCCGACTCCGACCGGTCAAGTTTGAGAAGCTTTTTTCTAGACAGACTTGTGTATTGTCTGTGGCTCGAAAGAGGTGGGCCGTGAGTTTATCTTACCAGAGATTGAACCTAGACACGTAGTTTCGAGTGTGTTGGGTTCGACGCACAAACACACAACGCCACGGACCGTTACCATAAAATAGTTTAGGCAGAATAATGAACAACCCTACTATTTTCTAAATTTCGACCCAATTTGAAGAACAAACATAAACACATGTATTTGTTGTACTCACCCTGATAGCTAATAAGAGGTAACGATTTAGGAGCGAAGATAAGGCTAGTTCTCGAAGAGGTTTGTCTGCAAGAATGCCCTGCCAGCTAAGGAAATTATGAAACAATTTGAGTCCAGAGCAAAACTGTCGTTGGAAAAATGATGTCCTGGCTTCTTGAACCCTAAAAGAAATAAAGTTACACAACACGAACTCGCTTTTAACTTAATTGCGTTACTGTTTCGGAAAGATGGGTATGAAAATGTCATTGTCTAGAGCTGTCTTCATTTTATCCAGTATCGCTTGAAAGAGTTGCTTCAGATGCGGTGAGTACTCCCGAATGGGGTAATCTCTTCCAATGCGGTTAACGAGTCCTATCAGTCGGAGATTTTGTGTCGTCGACACTGGATCCCAACAAGAGGTTACAATTTCTGAAACGAACAGCACATGTTTGTTTAGTGTGAATGCGAATGTGTTTTCGTGAACAGCTTTACCGGTAATCCTTGGAAGAAGTATTTTTTCAACAATCGTTGGCACCAGTTTGACATCGGGATCGTTGAGCAAGGACTTTTCCGTCTCTTCTTCCGACCAACCGTACACCATGCAGGAAGTGTACCAGTTCATGTCTTCAATGTCTTTGTAGTTCTCATTTAAGGGATTCCAAACCATTATTTCGGTCCTTACAAGGGGGCCAAGAATCTACAACGAAAAAATACAGTATGTTTTAGTTGAGTGCTCAAATGCAGTTATCAAGTCACTTACCTTCGGCAGACACAAATTGACGTACGCATCCTTATATGATTCAAAATCTGTTTTCCGCCAGACATTGAATTTCGACAGGATTTGTTCCACTTTGTAGAATTCTTCACTAGCGTCCGCGAACAAGTCATCCACTTCAACTTCCAATTGATCTAAACGACATACCTCATGGTGAGCATATTTACAGGCGTACATGGCAAAAGAATACACACCTATACTTGCACTATTTTGTTCTATAAAACGATCGGACACCTCTTCATCACTTGACATTCCATCTAAATGCGTGGTGCTCATATTCTTCTTTTCTCTTTCACATCGCCTGCGCGTTCTTCTGCACTCGCGTTCAGCCGTTCGTTTGATTATATCCTCGTATTCTGGACCTCGTCGAATGGCAGAGCCTAAGCATTCTTTTCAAAATATATTTCTTGTTAAATGCTGATACGTATTGATTTACAATCACACTTACTGCTTGATGATTCGGCCATTTCTTTCACTTGATCACGGACATCTTGCCTTCGTCTTTCTATCAAATAAGTCGGATGGCGTGATAATGCAGTAAGGGCGCGCTTTTCTATGTCTGCGATTTTTGGTGCCTATTTGAAATTTGAAGGTTATTAGCCATTGGTTATGTTGTGTTGTACATTTATTTATTGCTCTATATATTTCCCCCTTTCACTTTAGATAATTGTACCACTCACTGCACAACTCAGACAATATCGCAGATGTCTAAAACTACCTTGATGCGTAAAGCAGCGGCAAAACAGTGTTGAGTTGGCTGCAAAATGCGCCACAAACAGATTGGCTTTGTCTAAAGAACTGACAGCTGGGATGTCATTGCAAATGAGCGTGGGAATTGAAGGCGAGTTAGACCTCTTAGTTGTTTTTTTTTTACAAGTGACCTAACGATTTTGCTACTCTTGCGACTTTGTAGGACATTTAGCCTCAACTTTTGTTTATAACAGAGTTTTACACATCGGATTGTTGCGCTGCTGTCATTTCTAACCAGGTTTTGTATATCCGGAAATTCAGTTCTCTTATCCTAACTTTTTTTTCAGCAGTCATACCATGCATTCGGTGATACTGTTCACTCTATGAGGAATCAAAAATCTCATGCCCAGCAGCATGTTTGTGATATTATTAGCAGCTTTATCTATGTAACAATCGATGAAGCATAGTGACATAAATCAATGAATTTATAGATGAGTCCGTACAGACAAGCTGTTCTTTTAGAAATTTGGTCTCTAACTATGTGTGGTAATCAAGAGAATTTGGTTAATACTAGCAATTTCTTTGAGATCAATTTTATTGCTCCCGGAAAACCCAGTTAACGATGTGTAAGACACTGTTCTTCTCCTTCTCTTCCCGCGAAAATCTTGACTATCTCAAGAGCGGATGAAGTCTTTTCTAGAGCTGTACACACTGCTTTAGCACGGAGTGGAAGAACGCCCGAAACCGGTGGCGGACACAATTAGGGATGTGTGAAACGAACCAACTTGAAGTGTGAAATTAAAGGTAACTGGATAAAGTCAGCTGCAGCGGCTTGTTGGCTGAGGCCCAGTTCCACCTCGGACTTTAGCGCCATTAGAAGAATTAAATGCTCACGGACATGGAATTTGAACCAC
The DNA here is from genome assembly GCA_916610145.1 of Eristalis arbustorum. NCBI lineage: Eukaryota > Metazoa > Arthropoda > Insecta > Diptera > Syrphidae > Eristalis > Eristalis arbustorum. Next base: position 97,605,345 of record OU744316.1, on the reverse strand, counting down.
AGAACGTTCCTCCTCATTCCCGATTGCAATGGAGGCCGTATTGTGGTTGAAGTTGAGAAACTACATCACTACGAATGTAAATGACGAGACCACAGCGGAAGAAAACATCGGACTCGGAGTATTTGTGTTCTAGTCGAAGAACACATTCTCTCTGCCTCTTTGACTGCCTAACCACTGCAAAACTCATTCCGTATCAGAATAAATGTCTAACATCAAGACTCAGAACATAGCAAAATTCATCAATCTCCGAAGAGACTACTTGGATACCAGCACGTATTTCTTTGGTGTCAGTTGGTTCTCCCGGCTAACGGGCAATCGGTGAATCAATCACTGAACAGTGAGAGTACAATGGATTCAAACAGGATATGTGGATTAAATCTGATTCATCTGTGACAAACACTACCCTAAGCTTTATTTGAATTAAATTATGCAAGTGAAGCAACAACACTGTGGCGCCGTCAATTTTATGATTGTTTTGAATCATTGAATATTATTGAAGATCACTCGAAAATGTAAGGCAGTTCAGAAAGCCTACAAATCTGCTGTGACAGAAAGTTCAACAGCAGACCGTTGTACAATACACAAACACTAGCTACTCATCTATTTCATAGATCTAAATATAAACACGACCGAATCTTACCTTTTCATTAAGGCACTCTATTAAATTGATCACATATCCATTGACTTCCTGATAGAAACGGTATTTCGCCGCCGCTGACGGAGCCTTCTGCGAGCAATCGAGTTTCTCCAGTTTAAGCGCTTTAATTTCATCTGTTATTCTATCAATACTCGATCTATGCTTGGAGTTGAGCTCTTTCAAATTGACCAATCTAAGTGGAAGTAAGAGAAGATATAAGAGCATTTTCGCAGCACATTAAACACCCTCTACAACCTTGTTTTGATGGATTCCGTTATCTCCTGAGGTGTCCTTAGGACAGACGCTTTCGTTTCTTTCTTCCTCTTGTTATTTATCAATTGACGTGGCTTCTCCAGAGAATTCTTCGCATACGCCTCATCCAGCAGGCTCGACGTCGAGAGCTGCGACGGCTGCTCGAACTGATTGTTCGTCGTTTTGATTATAAATCTTGACAAGACTGATTCCTGTTGTGCTGTTACAAGCTGAAAAAGGAGAGGTCACAGGTTTTGTTAACTTTATGTGAGAGGTTGCGATTTTACCTGCGCTCCCGTGACTCCTTTTCGAATTTGCTGATTTTCCCATTCGTTTGTCTCATGATCCGAATCGTCATCGGAATCTATGGAAAAAGTGTTCATTTTACGAATATAATACACTCTCTGTACTTTCTATATATTTTTTTATATAAATAAGCTTTTAAGAAAATAAACGAGGACCAATTGGCTCTTGTTAACGTCCATTCTCCCATATATCGATACATACAATCATTCTCAACAGAGTAAAATTGTTCACGTCGTTCCTCGAGCTCTTTTATTCCGGTAATGGCATTCATATCAACACGTTCTTCCTCATCTGAGTTCTCATCCTCGACTCCTTCATGTGTGATGCGTTTACCCTTTTTGGGTGGATCTTTTGGATTGTCTATCGGGATGACATCGCCTGAAATGGAATGAAACTGTATTCTCTTCACGATCTTATGTTAAGAGTCACCATCATCACTTACCTTGTTCGCGTGCCTTTTGTCGGCGCTTTCTGGCAGCATGAATCATGGCAGCGTCTGGTATCGAACCACTCTCAAGTATTTGCTTTAACTGCTCCGGTTTTGAGAATACATGCCTGTCGCCATTTTCATCTTCACTGTTTTTGCTGCATTCTTCATCCGACATATCGTCCCTTCCGACACAGAAGGCAGCTCTTCCATTGACAATTATCTCAGGTTCGGACTTTTTAACCACAAGCTGTGAACAAAATTGCATATAATGTATGTTAACATCTGCCATGGGAGAGAGTTGAGAAAATTCAATTTTCAAATCGACTCCTGCTAACCACAAGCTTCTTTGGTGAGTAATTGGCAATTTTGATGGTAACAAGAGCCTACGTTTATTTTTTTTTTTTTGCAAACAAATTAGCACATTCATTGCACATTCAATGATGTGCAAATAAGTGCGAGAGTCTTACGGCATAAGTTTTAGGTAAAAAACTGATAATAATAACCTTACCACAAAGTCGTCTGTGCGAATTTCTGTTTGAATATTATCTGATTTCTTATTTTTACTCTGTTCTGAAGATGATCCAAACGCAGAATGCCTTTGGTCACCATTGTGGACTGTTTCATCGTGTAATGATGTGCCGTCGAAACCATTGGCACTATGTGCGTCCTGGTTGCAGTCCTTGCCGTGCTTTGACTTTTTCTTTCGTCGCTCCTTGTCCATCATTCGCATTACCTTCTTGCTATGTGACGATTTGCGAACTTGGAAAATTTCATCTTCTTCATCTAAAAGTGAAAATTTTAATTAAATTATTTGTTTAAAGAAAGTATGGGGGTTTTGGAAATGATATATAGAGAAAGAATGTATTTTTCCTTCAGCCCTTCTGTCAATGGGTGGCTATATTCGCCAAGTTCAATGACTTTGTCAGTGTACAGGTGTTTAATGGTTTGGTGTTTGCCATAAATTGTAAATCCAAGTGAATAAGGAGCAAACCAGACTTTCAACAAAAAACCTCAGAATCAATGGAAAAAGTCTGGCCAGACCTTGCTATACAATGTATGGAGATATCACTATTGTCAGTCAGTAATCATTACTTGAGCGAATTAGAAAGAAATTCCGCATATTTAGGAAATCCGACCCAAAGGTCTATCCCTGCTCAACGTAGCCTACAAGATCCTATCCATCTAAAGAAAAATGTTTCGTTTGTGTATTACCACGCTAACACATACGTGATGGCACTGTGCAGTTCGGTTCGAAAACCTCTCAACCGTTTGATACCTACCCCGAATCTCGGCAAGAAGATAGTGTGATTTTTTCAGGTACTGGAGAAGATAGTGCGGCGGGCTGTTGTAAACATGCAAGGCACTACCTTCAACAAGTCAGTCAAACTGTTGGGATACACAGATGACATTCATATCGTCCAGCTCTCCGAACGTTCCAAAGTGGAAGCTCACGGCGATCCAAGAACAGGCGAAACGAGTTGGTCTTATGGTTTATGAGGGAAAGAAGAAGTGTATGTTGTCAACCAAACCCGATCCGTCACTCACCACCTGGGTCAAAACATAACTATCGACAGCTATAATTTTGAGAAAGTAAAAGAGTTTGTCCACCTTTGGGCAAATGTGAACTCCACAAATGACATTTTAGTGGAGATCCATCGTTGAATCATCCTTGGTTTGTAAAAACAATTGGGCTTAAAACTCCTGACTCGAAGGACCAAAATCATGCTCTCTTATATAATCCTGCCTTATGGAGTCAAAAGCAGGACACTAACCAAAATTGCAGAGCTGATTCTTGGTGCCTCCAAAGGAAAAATCATGCCTCGGATATATGGTCTTATCTGCGAGGAAGGCAAATGGAGGAGCAGACAAAATCTACGAACTCTACAACCTGTACCAGGATGGGAATGGCGTGCGTAAGGCAAAAATCTGTCGACTACACTGGCTCGGCCATATCGAGCGCATGCACACCAACGCTTCAGCAAAGATTGTCTTTAAATCCAAACCTCCTGGTTCGAGAAAGAGAGGAAGACCGAACATCCGTTATAGAGACCAAGTCATCGCCAATGTAAGACAGCTTGGTCTTGGTAACTGGAAGCAGCGCGTCCGAGCGCCAACGATGGAAGTCAGCGATATCTCATGATCCGACCCTCAATGGATCGTAGGCTTGTTAAGTAAGTAAGTATACTTAGTAGTAAATTATATTGGTTGACAAATTAACTGCATTGAACCGGAGCCGCATGAGTGTAGAAGAAAAGATGCAGAACATTAGCAGACTTGCCGAGGAAGTACGAAAGAGTGGCGAGCGAAAACGACGATGAGGACTATGTTCTTGATTGAGATAAAACTGATGCTGAAACTTGAAGCAAAATTGTACAAAAACCCCAGTAGCAGCTTACTGCCCTCAATGTCATTCGAGGAGTCGGTGGCTACACTAGAGTAGAAATTCCTCGTACTCATATTGGTACATTCCACTAGGAAAGACTCGAAAGATAGTTGTGAAATGCAACAAAAATAGCACAACAAAACAAGATCGTAGTCGCCTATCACAATCCATTTACCCGCATTAACAGAAAAAGGCAGAGCTGTGTCTGTCGTGATGAAAAATTAGGTATAATCGTCTTCCTAAGTCGAACTTTCACGGGATATCAAAATATGTTCCAGTTTGAGGGAGAGGGACTTAGAGAGTGTTTTTTTGTATTGAAAATTGAAAAGAAAGTATGGTTGACAAGCAATTCGAGTTAGGATGAGTCACAATGGCACTGAATTGGTTTAAAGAGCAAGAGGGCACAAACAATTCTGATTAAATGATAGACGAAGCGGTGCCCATTGGTTTTTCTACATGTTGAATGAAGTCGCATTAGCATGTTCCATAATTTACTCTAATTTAGTGCAACGAACAAAACCAATGCATGTTGTAACATTTTCATTCACCACTCATTTCGAGGGAAGGATGAACGATTGATAGATTATATTGTTTTTTTTTTTTCGTTTGACATGGCATTGCAAAATATGACCCCACAGCCCAGCGTTAGCCAGACACCTACGCGCCAGAAAATGTCGTGTGGAATTGGGAGAGGAAAATGCAAAGTACAAAAAAAGGAGATCTGCATGCAGTAATCAGTTACAGAAAAACCGTGAATGTGTATATCAAAATAATACAATAATACTTAATATTATATATAAATATACTTAATATTAAATTAACTCCAGCCAGACCTATACCACCGATTGAAAGATTTTATAACATCCATTGACAGAAGGGTAGAAGAAAAAGACTAGTAGAACGTATTGTTCAAAGTTGTTTATTCAATTTTAGAACTGTGCAAATAATAAAATGATTTGGGCAAGTACAAGGTCACAATATTGTTTCGAAACGACATTTCTCCGTTCCTGTCAAACACCGTTAGCGATTGTTTCACTTATTTAATTGCAGTTGTTACCAAAAAAATGTTAGGTTCTTGGCATGCAGCATTCGATTTCTCTTTGCTGGGTCCCAGAATATAGATGAGCATGCCAGGAAAGGGACCAACATCGACCCAAGCCAGGTAAACCTAGACTTTCACCCTCCTCTGGCAGAGGTCAAAAAGAAATTACATGAAAGGATAATGGAAATAGCAAATTAACTGTGGAATAATCTAACCACCATCGACAACGCTTGGATGTTATGACTCAAGTACAATAACAAAAAACGAGAAAATGCTGGAATGCTACAAAAGGCTACTTAAGATGGTAGTCGGAGCACTTATCATGAAGACAAAATGGGACTTTCACATGACTACATCTACATTGGTTGTTGGGACGAGGAAGGAACACATTACACTTCTTACTTTCTCTGTCACTATCCAAGCCTATGCCGAGAACGCTGGGGAAGCACTTCTTCCAAGACTTACACCAGCTAACAGTGACACCATTACTGTTTGGCTGCCAAGTGACACAGGACGAGAGACACCATAATGTGTACGAGATAGTTGTGTAGAGGTGTTACAATAGGTCTGCAATGACCTGAGTGTTACGGACTTCTTCGGCCTAACCTACTGAAAAACAAAGTTCTTTATACTTGCATACGCATGCAAGTACATCGATGTTACCAACCAATCAAAGAATTCCGAGCTGAACCGTCTAAGATAAATTCAGAGATCCTTCTCAGAAACTCTAAAGATTTCGCGGCAGAAAAACGACCTTTCTCTCATTAGGAATTGAAGTTATAACGATTTATCGATGCACTTATCAACACGGTGAGTGGTGACTACTTGAAATGTTCATATTTGATTAATTTATTCTCAGGTATTCCCCAGGTGATCAGTGTATGGATGAAAGGGGGGGGGATAAAATGCTGCACATCCATTAAATTCCACCCCTTTTCATATTATCCAACAGAATTGTTGTAATTCACTTCTGTTACACACATCTTAGCCTAACTGCATGTAAATTACTTGTTTCACATGCACAGAGTGTATATAAAAATACACACATCAACAAAAATAGGTAAGTTAGGAATCGTTTCATATGGCCATTCTTAAGTTTACCATCCACGCTTACCATCATTCACAAAACTAAGTAATGAATTTGTTTTTATTTGCTTATGGTCTAAATCGTTCTTGACTTTCTTCTCATGTGTTCTCTCCTTTCTCATGCTGGAGCTATTTGATGTGTCTACTTCCATTTTTTCCGATTTCCCATTATCGTAACTACCGACGTCGAGATTATCGGATTCTTCATCGTCGTTTGTTGAAAAAACACGACGTTGAATCGCTTTTTTCGGCTTCCGAAACAGCGACATAATTCTTTGTTTTTGTATAATAAATTATTTTGCAAATTTAACAATCACAAAACTTCAAAATCAATAAATCTTTTTGCGGACAAATGCACATATACTGTTTTCAACTTTGACAACTAAAGCCGCTCACGAGAACGCCGCGATAGACAACTCTTCAATGGAATGGTGTCAGAAAATCTCAACTTTCCAATGTGCTCTTTTGTATGACATATTTGCACTGAACAATCCTTAATTCACCTCAAGAATGTGGTGGATTCAAGATTTGATATAGGCTTTACAGGGTAGCCCAAAATTATTCATGCAATATTATTCCCGAATTAATTTCTTTACTGAATGAAGAAATAGTGATTTTGAATTGAAATCTTTATTTTGATCTTTTTAATTTATTTTCTGTTACACACAGTCTCCACTTTGCTATGAGTGCATTTTTTTTTAAATAGTGTGGTGTGAGAGTAGAAGTTTTAGTGGAGTCCATTTTTGGTTGATGTTAACTCTTTGGCAGCCAACGAAACGGCAAGCTATAATTTGCCCACAACCAAACAGGACATGGATGGCTGTTCAGGTTTTTGATATGATGTTGGGCATGGCTCATGTCCAGTCGAGACGGTGTGTTGCGTGGAAAAGGTGGATAATTTTTGTCAACAGGCGGCAGTGCTCATACATCTTAGTACCTAATTTTTCGTATTTTCCATGACTTTCCGCAAGCTTTCCGGTGATAACTATTAGCATTCCCTCCAAATAACCTCCTAAGGGCAGCGATTGTCTGTGGATTTTGGGCGTACAACCGCGACTTCAAGTAATCACAAAGACAGAAATCTGCGAAGGATAAAATCTTAAATCGCAAAAACGGAAGATAACGAAAGCGGGAAACGAAGCTTTCACAATATCGTGCTGTGTATGCTGTTGCACCTTCTTGTTGTAGCCTCGTGCACACCAAGCCTCGCTCAGTTTGCACATGTAGTTCTCTGATTCAAAATCGTGCTGTGTATGCGGTTGCATACACTGTCTTGTTGAAACCACGTGCACGTTAAATTAAACGTTTTTTCTCTGCGTTTCTGTGTAAATAATGTCATTTTTTAAGAGCTTGTTGTGTTCTTTATGTGGTGTAAGAAGTCATTTGGCAACAGTTACAGCCAAACATGTACATTCAAAAAAGGGATTTTATTGCAATATCATTTGGTTTTTATACTTACAAAAATCAACAAGCTAGCCAAAACTACCCATAGTTTCTTGGGTCAAAATAGGGAGGGTAGGAAAATTGTCTCTCGAGACCGCTCATTCAACATAAAATTCAAATGTTTGTTGCACAGGAACAGACTTTCGTAGATTTCCGTTGTTCCTGTTCCTTACTGGTTATTTTTGGTACGGTACATACCTAAGGATGGCTACAGTATAAAATAACTCGATCTTCAATTGGGTGTGTTAAACCAAGCACTACATATTTTGACACCACGTCCCGGTCTACGCATTTTTCTTTGGAGACGGTACATATCGCAGGAAATATTACACTTATTTTTGACTTTTGACATCACAACTAATGCAATTGACGTAAACACACGTACCAGCTTTCGGAAGAAAAATTTAACTCTGCAAAAAAAGCGTTTTATTGAGAATCTTCACTAAGCTGTGTACTGGTTAGTCAAACAACACGCCTATTGAGCACGATACAAGGGAAACAACGTTGGCATGTGTTCATTGGATCTGTAAAGTACGTGTGTGTGTGGAGTAAGGCTCTTCCAATGGAAAACTGTTTGTCGTAGATTGATCTTGCAGTTGTCAATTTGAAAGTAGATAAGCGGGATAAACAAAGTGATTTGAATTGTAGTCGTTTTGTAAAGAATTACATATTCTCAATAATGGATAATTCCGGACCAGATTCAGGAGGAAATATTGGATGGGGTAGAGGTGCCAAGAAAAAGCGAAATAATTTAGCTGGTTTTAATAAATCAAGAAAGCGATTCAGAGCCGGCGATACGGAAAACCAGACTGAAATCAACCCCAGAACTTCAGGAAGAGTTTTCTTTCAAGATTCAGAATTGTACACAGCTCCTACTACCATTGATGATCACCAACTGCAAGTGGTTCAATTAAACAATCCTGTCCAGTACACTGGTTGGCGGCTATATTTTCCACACGAAGCCTTTGTTGAGTCGTCACAAATTGTAGTGCAAATAAAAGCATTCGAGGGGCACATCGTTAGAAACCCTAACGTTTACGATCAGCAAAACATACAGAAGAGCAGTTGGTTTCAGGTTTCTTTTCAATTGATTGGAAATGACATCGAGTTCAATTCCTTGTGGAAGGATATTAACGAAGACTTTAAAAAAGACCCGAAACTGGTGCTGAATTGCTTAGGATTGGCCATGCATTCTGTTATAACTAAATCGGTTAAAGAGAATGTAAGGTCACAAGAAAGCGATTATACAAAATATCAGTGCAGGGGTAAAAATATCCAGAAGATAACTGCTAGACCATTGTGTGGGTTTCCCCCAACATGCTTAGCACATGTTGGACATGATTCATACGATCGACTTGTTGTAGTTCATGGCTATGTCGATTCGGTCAGCGATGTGCATTCGGAATGCTCTTGGCTTGCATATAAGTGCAATCGCTGTGGTCGGGAGCAGACTATTTGGCAAGGCGAATATTACCCCACAAAACCTCTGCGATGTCGACTGGAATGCAATGCGAAACGGAATTTTACTCCTCTGCGATCCTCGCCTTTCACAAAAATTGACAGTATGCAGTCGTTGCAGTTAAGTGAAATGAAAATAGGATACTCTCATCTGACGATAAGAGTCGATCTTCGCGGGACTCTGGTAAATTGCGTTGGTCCTGGAAACGAAGTAACCATTGTTGGTATTTTGAAGAAGATAGCATTAGATACGAAAAAGCCTTCGGATTATCAAAAGCAACAGAAGCATACGGACTTTATAGAGGCGTTGAATGTAACAAAACACACAAACACTGGTGTGAAGTACCGCCTAGAGGCTCCCAAAGATTTGGAAATGGTCCATACGATATCCAAGGAGCCGAATTGTTTTAAACTGCTTGTAAATTCCATAGCACAAGATCTGTGTGGCTATGAATTGGTGAAGGCAGCTGTGTTGATATCACTGTTTGGGGGATCAGGTACACAATTGACCGATGAAGGCGATCTGAACGTACTGGTTGTGGGCGATCCAGGAGCAGGCAAATCCAACCTTCTATTCAATGCGGCGAATGCTTCTGAATTGGGTAAATTTAAGAAGCTTATCATTTTCCAAAACAACTCATTACGAATTTGTTCTTCCATAGGCAGATTCGTTTCTGGAAAAAACGCATCAGTTCCTTGTATGAACCACAATGTGTGCCTTAACACGGCGAATCTATTTGACACTGAATCAATGCTTAGATCTTCGACGGGGTACTTTTGTGTGGATGACTTCGAGAAATTGTCCTTACAAGAGAGCCTCATTCACAATCTTCAAACAAATGCGGTAACAGCTCGCAATACAAGCGCAGTCCTGAGCTTCGCTGCAAGGAAATCTCTTCTGGCGGCAGCTAATCCGGTTAGTGGGCATTATGATCCTTCGAAACTGGTGCGAGAAAATGTTCGTTTAAACTCGTCGTTATTGTCACTCTTCCATTTGGTGTACGTACTCATTGACAAAGCGGACAAAGATCGGGATAGCTCTATATCTGAACATGTAAAGGCTTTGCATTTGGGAATGAAGAAAGGAAACAAAATTCAACTGAAAAACGGTACAGAACAAGCATCAGCTCCTCATAACCTTGAGAAGGTAGAGCTTCACGATCGGCTGAAGGTGTCCAGTAACGAGCACATGGACTTGTTGCCAACTATTTTGTTGAAAAAATACATTGGTAGGGAATCTTTTAGCCATTGTCACTGGTTTACATAGTAATGCTTTCATAATATTGGTAGGATATGCTCAGCAGTGTACGAAACCACTTTTGAAAAAAGAAGCCGCGATGGGAATCAAGGAATTTTACTTGGAGCTACGCAATGAAGCTAGTGAAACCGACAAATCCTTAGTGACAACAAGGTAATTGTTTAGAAATAATATTTTAGTGTTTGGAACGCAGAAGTTAGTATGTATTTCCATTCTCTGAATCTGCACATATTGTTTCTAAGGTATTCGATTAGGTCCATTATATTTGTGCTGAGTTGTCCATGCGATCTACTTGGTCTCGTCGACATAGGCTAGTGTAGCCCTCTGGAAAAAGATTCAACTCTTCGATTTCAAGTCAAATATGGAAAAATGATTTGGATAAAAGACTGGATTAGGCCCACGTCGGGCTCATATATATTTGAACTTCTCTGAGAGTCCAGATTACGAGTACATTTCAATTGAAATGGATGAAAGACTTTCTCCTCTGTCGTTACAGTGCGGGATCTGGGCCTCAGCCAAGATGCCTCACCATATAGCACGATATTTTTCTAGTTGCTTCCAGCTAAGCACGTCCAGCTAATTGAGGTTCTTTGCCAACTGTGTACGCCACCGCATGCCTAGTCATCCTCCATCGCGCTTTCCCTTGGGGTTTGAGTCGAAGATTTTTTGAGCCGGAGCATTGGCGATAAAGAATCTCTTCGTTTGGGTTTGTTAGGAAATGGTCAAGGTCTTATATAGGTAAGACAGCTGGATAGCGTGGGTAAATCACCTGTCTTTTGTCAGAGGCGTTCTAGGTTCGAATCCCAATGAAATGAAAATCAATAGGCCTTAGCCGGTTTTCCAACCTGGTCCAGTCACACATATTGGCATATGGGAGCTTTGCATTTGAGTTCGGATTACAGTGCGCCGCCTTGTCTAAATCCTTTTTTGACATCAAATGTCTCGGTGAATTGCTTACTGACTTTGGCGGAGCAATGGTCAGTCTCCATCGACATCTCGTCTAAATGGTGGGAATTCTGACCTTTTCCAAGATCTGCCTTATTGTGAATATTAGCCTCATGATACAGGGTATTCTTTACAATTTATTATCATATCAAATCCCACGCAGTAGTATTTCTATTCGTCTTCGGCATTGCCTTATAATGCGTTCCACTCAACCATCTAATTTTTCATAATTCAATCATAAAATGAAAACATTCTTACGTTTATTTTCAGACAATTAGAAGGCCTAATTCGAATGTCCCAAGCAAGAGCACGAGTTGAACTCAGCTCAGCAGTCACCAACCATCATACTGAAGATATACTTGAGCTTGTCCGCCAGAGTTCCCGATTGAGTATAAACCCTGAACTAAATGAAAGCACAGCTGGCTCAAGCCATGGAAGTCAAGTTCAGAGATTTATCAAAATGCTGCATCATAGAACGAATGCATTAGGCAGGAAAGTTTTTGAAATGGAAGAGCTCAAAGACATAGCCTCAAACGTGGGTCTTACCTGTGGGCTAACCAATCTCATTGAGTTGATTAACATGCAGGGATACTTACTGAAAAAAGGTCCAAACTTGTATGAAGTTATAACGCAATAGAATTTATTTGTTATTTTTTGTTATAAGAAAAAGTTGTTGAATAATTTATTTATACATAAACAAGAAAATATTGTTTGCTGTTTCCTAGTTAATTCTAGCTACAAACTCTAGAACTTTAAATACTTCAATGTCTACCTCACTTACAAGATTTGTCAAAATAGCTCGTACCGTTTTGTATCACCCTATACCAAACGCAATTGGAAAACGAAATTTGACAACTTATTTTCCAGGCTGGTCAATCGCATGAAAAATAAGTTCTCTGAATGACAGTACCCATATGACATAACCAAATTATATTTTTGTCAGTGGTAAAGATTGCAGCTCCGGTTTTTTGTTAGAATACAGCGTCGACTAACTATTTTTCTAAATGAATAAATACGTCGACCTCATAAAGGTCGGTACACAGTATGCCCGCCGCATGGAGTACCTGTCAAACCGCATATTTGGAGAAGTTGCACGTACAACAAACGACAAGTCGATGAAAGTGGTTCGCATGTTTAGTGAAGAACCCATTCACAAGCGCGACTATGTTGTCAACTGGTATCCGCGTCACGTTGAAACGCATCTTCTCATGAAATACCTGCGCTGGTATGGCTTATTCCGTGATGAACATCAGGACTTCAAACAAGAAATGAAGCGGTTACGACGTCTAAGAGGAAAGGCACCACCCAAAAAGGGCGAGGGAAAGCGTGCAGCGAAGAAGTAGACAAATATACATATATTCACTTAGTTAAACTTTGTTGCATTTTATTTCTTTAACATAAGTTTGGCTTCGCCTTCGAAAACAATCTTGTTGTCTTGCCGGCATTCGTAGTGAACAACCATCACTTTGCGATCTTGGACGAGTTCAACGGACATCTCAGTTTCCATGTTTATGCGACATTTGCGAGGAAATGAAAAGCGTTGGGACAGGACAATTGATCCAGGCCCAGGCAGTTTAGTTCCAATGATACCAGCCACAACTGAGTTCAAAAATGCCCCATGGACCATTCGCTCGTCCTCTGGCACTTGCGTTGAGTGGATTGGATTTGTGTCTCCTGTTAGTTGCGTAAACTTATCCAAGTCGTCTTGTGTGAACACTCGTATTTCAGTTACCTTATTTGGCAATGATGTAAAGCATCTTTTCAAGTGATTGTTAAATAACTTGTTCAGCATCATTTTTGGCATTCGAACCGAAGTCCTGCAGAAAAAGTTCGCACAAGTTCTGCAGATCCTGCTCTGAATAAGTTTTAAAGATCGAAACCTTCTTCAAGGTCTCTGCTGTGCAAATTCTTGGCAATAGTGACTTGTCTTCTGTTAACAGGTAATAGAAAAGTGTTAAGATGTTTGTCGCAACTTCTTTATTTTCAGTTGATTGAAATATTCCCGAAATTAGATTGATACTGTCAGGCTCTATAATTTGTAGACGCAGAATTGGATCTGAAATATAAACTTCACTTATAACCAGTGCCATCAATTGAAAGACATCAATGTTTACCTAAGCAAATGTTACAGATGCCGGCTGTGGCGAAAATAATCATGTGTTCATTTGGAGTAGTGAGTGCATGCAAGAACACATTTATGGCGGCAGCTTCGTATAGGTGGTTAAAGTTTATTGGATCATAACCAAAATTTGCTAAGTTTGCAACAAGTTGTTCTTGTGCCTCTGTAAAAAAAAACAAGTGATAACGTCTTTATGTCGTACGCTCCATACCAGCCGTCTTACCAACGTTTGTTGCCGAGTGATACTCGTTCACCAGTTGCAAGATGAAATCTCTTCGCCCTAATGAATGACTCGGAGTTTTCTTGCGTAACAATTGATAACTAGCATACATTCCATAAATATATTCACCAAACAACGTGATATTTCAAAATAACACAAGTAAACATAAAATTACCCCAATCACACGGTACAGACACAAACCACAAAGCATGTATAGCGAGATATGCAACCATAGACTGGAAAATACCACATTCCAATCAGCTACATTTTTTCTTAATTTATCCTAAGGTTACATTTGTGGTAACTCACCGAGAATGTAGAGTTTTCTGATTTGGGCTGATAAAATTATTCGAAGTTAAGGATGCGGTAATTTGTAACGTAGATAGTAGGGTTTATTCAGTATTCAAACATGTCAGCCACGATCAAATCTATTCTTTTGGGATTGAATTTCTTGGTAAACATTTTTCATATGTAGTAATGAACGAAAGAATAAGATCACGGCAGAACGCGGGGAACTCAATGTGGAGCAGCAGCTTCTTCGAACGAAAATAGCTACATATGCATGGAGGCATGGATAGTTTCAAAGCGGAGGAAGAAGTCTCTTGGAGAGAAAAAATTCTGCGTGCGATCTTTGCTCCTGTTTGTGTTGACGGGTTCTGGAGGAGAAAACCACGAACGGTACGGACTGTACAGTAACTTGAGTGTAGCCACTAGTGTCTACGAATCCAACTATAGCTGGGCCACGTAGAGCGTTTCGCACAACTACTCAACTACGACCCGAAGAATCTTCGAATACGAACCTGTGCGGCAACGGCATGTAAGTGGCGAACCTAAGTGGAGAAGGTGCAACCAACTTGGTGTGTGGAACTGTAAACTACTAGCCAGAAATCGCGCTAGTGGGAGAGGCTTGTTGCTTAAGGCCCAGGTCCATCCCGGATGAGTGTAGTCGACGGATTTTTGCCTTCCGGACTGCATCCACATCCTTGTACAGCTCTTTGAATTCGCGGTTGTGTCTTCTCCTCCATTCGCCTTCCTCGCAGACGGGACCATATATCCGACGTAGAATTTTTTTTTCGAAGGCACCAAGAATCAGCTCTGCAGTCTTACTTAATGTCCAGCTTTTGGCTCCATAAAGCAGGACTGGCAGAATAAGGGTTTTGTAGAGCATGACTTTGGTCCTTCCAGTCACGAGTTTTGAGCCTAGTTGTTTTGACAAACCGAAGTAGCATCGGTTGCCAAGGACGATTCTATTCGGATGTTCATAACGATGTCATTTGTGGAGTTAACTTTCGGCCCGAGTTAGACAAACTCTTTTACCTCATCGAAATTGGCGGCGGATCGTTTTTGGCTCGAAAGCATATATTTCGTTTTTTCCTCGTTGGTCTTTAGATAAGCTCGTTTCGCCTGTTTCTCAACTGCCGTGAAAGCTTTCACTATGGCGCGTTGGAACCGAGCGATAATGTCGATGTCAATAGCGTTTCCCCACAGCTGGACTGATTTGTAGATGATAGTGCCTTCCAATTTGACTTTTGCCCGCCGCACTATCTTCTTCAGTAGCTAATTGAAGAAATCACACGACAGCGCATCTCCTTGCCGAAATCCCGGGCAGGTTTCGAACGGTTCAGTGGTTCTTGAACCGATCTGCACGGTGCATCGCGTATGCGTTAGCGTGGTGCGACACAACCGGATCAGTTTTTTCCCGGGGTCCCGAATTCGCCCATAGCTTCGATCGCTCCTTGGGATGAATGCTGTCGTATGCGGCTTTGAAATCGATTAAAAGATTATGAGTATCGATTGGAAACTCGCTGGTCTTCTCCAGGATCTGCCTTAGTGTGAATATTTAGTCTATTGGCACTGGTACGTGCCGATTAGTGCGGTGCAAAACGGCTTTAGACGTTCACACAGTACGCTGGATAGGATCTTGTAGGCGACATTGAGCAGGGATGTACCTATATAGTTGTTGCAGTAGGTAGGATCGCCTTTTTTGTGGATGGGGCATATGGAGCTGATATTCCAGTCATCGGTATTTCGTCTTCCCAAAATCGGCAAATGATCTGGTGCATGCTCCCTACCAGTACATTGCCCTAAGCTTTGATAAGCTCCGATGGTAAGCCAGCGCAGCAGCTAACGTAAACATCAGCATAGAATAAAAAAAAAATGTCATTTCGAAAGAATATCGGCTTTTATTTAAAAAATATCGATTAAATACAGATTTACATGTATATTCGCTCGCTGCTACAACAATTTTATATCGAAAAATACAAAAAAAAAATACTTAATAGACGTGAATGTTGTTAACATGAAAATGTTAAAAACTGTATACATACATACAAATTGTTTCATTACGTGTTGACATGACATCCGTTTTTGAATCATTTATTCCAATTAAGTACAAGTCCAATTCCAGAACATGAAGAGCGACTTTTTGATATATACATACATACAAATTTCTTTTTGGTTTATGATATTAACGCTCAGTAAACAAAAATGCCATTATGTACATATATGCGCACACATTTTCTTAAAAGAAACCGAAAAATATTCATTTTCCTGACGGCCATTGTTTGAACAATGAGTGAAACATATATTATAACGGTTTCTGTAAATTACGACAACTCCAAAGCATTCACCACTGAACTGCACATTCAATTTGTTGTCAAGGAGAAAAAGTTAATTATTACAAGTAAAATATGCATAACATGGTAAACAAATAATATAATAATATAATTAATATAAAAATTGTTGATAATATAATCTGATTTTAAACGAGTATTAACAGACGCAAACGTATTGTGTATGACTGAATTCCGAAACATTTTTTTCCCATCACATGTAGATTTCTCTCCGGAATCAACGCAAGTGGACAATTTTTTTTTATAGTGATTGGCGAGTTTGAGAAACTAATTACATTTATATATTTACAAATTTCTAAATCTTAATCACTATCAACTTTTCTGGTTTGGGTAGGCTACAGATCTGTAAAGGGAAATGGAGACAAATTAATACAATTGGGATTAGGGAATACTTTAGGCTTGTACTTACTCATTGTTTCCTGTTGAATCTCGACTTTGTAGGATGGATTGTCGTAGGCAGCATCACTTTTCCTGGGCGGTGTAATAGATGCAGTTTGATGAACTCTTCTTCTGGTTAGTATCAGTAGAAGAACTAGTGTTGACATGATAGCGAGTGCTGCCACTACTGATACAACCACGAGTGGACCATAATAGTCACCAATTGGCTGCTCACCAATACTGGCTGTGAGAAGTTTTTCTGTTAATTGTGGAATTTAAAATTAATACTTCGAAATCATGCATTAAGTTTGTATGTACAGGGTGCGCCATTTTTTTATTGGAGGGTGTTCAAAAGTTTGTTCTGCAATAACATGGCATCTTGAGTTTGGAATTAACTTCGAAAAGCTGCAAATCGAAGTTAAATGCTCAACAATCAATATGCCAGTTTTCCATATAGTGAATGGACCATCTTAGTTCATAGTGATATAACATCAGGAATCAAAGCTCACTGGTGCCATCAATGCCTTTTTTAGGCAAGAGTTTGTACCACGTGGTCCCTAAACCTTGCGATGAGAGAGATCCGATAAAATTCTTACTGATCACACTAATCTTACTGTGTCTCTGGATATCAAAGTGAAGACAAGGTCGTGTTACCAAAACGCGTTATGCCGTGATGTATTTAAATGCAGCATTATCATTTCACCAGAGTCAAAATATAAAGTCAATAGAGAAGAGGTTTAATGAAAACTGCTTAATCGGATGTATACATAGCCCAGCACAAGCCACTGATTTAAAAAAAATGTTTCTGTGGGGTAACAGTTCACAAGAACCTTTAGAAAACAGCCTATATCAAGTATGATTCTGGACGAATGTCTTATGAAGTGTCGAATCGACATTTAATCGTCACTACAAGAACGGTCAAATATGGTAGCAGGTGTATTATGGTATGCGCTGCATTCTCACGGCACGGTGTGGGTCACATCGCTAACCAGTTTGTACCGTTTTAAGCGTTTGCTGATGACAATTTGCCACTGGCGTTGACATTTATGCACGATAACGATCCCAATCACACTTCTAAGCGTGAGCTGGATTACTAGTCAAAAAATTAATGTTTTACCTTTGCTTGCACAAACTCTAGACCTAAATCCAATTGAGAATATTTGATTTAAAGAAGCCAAAAATGGGGAGCTTTCACAATTAACTAGAGAAGGATGAATTTCGATACCAAGCCACATATGCCAGACCTGGGTGGATTCCACCTCGACTGCTGGCAGCTGTACGACCAAAAGGATACCCAACTAAATACTATAATTTATGGAGTCATATTCTTTAAGATATGCATTTTTTAACGGTGTGCTAATTTTGTGGCCATCAGTCATAACAAGGCCTGAAAGCCTGTTCTCTTGAGGGAATTACCTAAGTGATCGAAAATGTTTGTTCATGTTTCACAAGACCATATAATACAACATTTCAAGCCACACACTCTTTAGTTGTATTGATTTCATCGAGTGTCCTTATTCTGTGTCCAACACTGTATAACCTAACGAATCTCTGTAATCGATTCAGCTGTACTAAGCAGCAGATAACCACTATGCTAAAACCTGGGCCATGTTCATAAACGTGAAACTGCGGCAGTCCTGTAAGATTTGCGCTAGTAAACATAAATAAACTGCATTTACTAAATATGACCGCAGTCGGCAACTCTATTAATCAAGGCAAAACGACAGTCAAACTGCGATCAAATTTGTGATATTGGCTTTGTTGCAGGACCGTAGGGAGCCCAAAGATTAATGATTACTTTGGGGAAAATTGTATTTTTTGGGAGATGTCTTAGTTTCCAACTTAAGTTGCATTTATGAACACTTCTATGCCTATGCTGATCTGCTGCAAACTTGCACATATTATGTGCAATGAGCAATGTTGCAATTATGAATTCAGGCATATAGAACAAGCCATTTGCAACTAACATTGCTCAAACTGATCCAGGGATATTTTTACCCAAGGAATGATTTCAAATATCATTGTTAGCAGAGACCACATGTTCTTCAAAAGCATTGTACAAATCAATGAACCCACCATGCACCTCCACGTAATATTTCAAATAAAAACTGAAACTTACCAGTCATTGCTGGAGTTGGCGGACCTCCAGGTTTTGTAACAAAGTTCAAAATATTACTCTTCTTAATGTGTCCATTTGTGAGGTACATCTCCAACCACAGCCTGTATTTTGTGCCTGGCTTGAGATCCATAATGAGAACTCCTGCATTGGAATCACGTTTGGCAACTTTGAATACATTCGAGTCCTCCTTGCCAGAGTCGCTCTGGTATACGGCCCGATATACGTTCACATATTTGTCCTCTGGATAAGGCACACCAGACCAATGGACTTCCACCGATGTTGACTTCAATTTGGTGATGTTCACGTTCACGTTAAAGCCAAAGACATGCACCACCGGAGCCGTACGAACTTTGATAACATTGCCAGCCTTAAGTTCGGCACCATGTCCGGGGAATGGAATGTAGAATAAGCCGATTTCATATCCAGTGTCGGGTTGTAGTTTTTCCAATCTGTACGAAGTCAATGTCCTGTGGATTAGTGGCGATGTGGCATAAGTCATCTCATCCAATTTCTTGTATTTCAATTGAACTCCATCAATGTATTCTAGCTCGTCCTCGGGGATCTTCTTCCAATTCAATTCCAGCCAAGTCGCGTTTGAGGTACTGACATTCAGTTCGGGATCGTCAACGTTGCTCAGAATGTCCTGGAAATCTGGTCTGTAATCAGAAATCGACGGTGGTGGAGTGATTGTGCGTTCCGCTGGGGTCTTGACTGTGTAGATTTGACTAGATGGCTGGAAGTTCAGATCTCGCAAAATTAGGGTTATTTTGACCTTGTACAGGGAGTTGGGTTCAAGGTTTGTTAATTCGAATTCAAGTTGTGATGTGGCTATTAGGTCCTCTGGAGGAGCGAATATCTGCGTCTCCCATGTGGAAGTGTCATTGCTAGGACCGTTGGTGTAGTGCAGCTCAACACGGCCGTGTAGGTTCACATAAACTTGCGGAACTGTGAAGACAACTCGAACTGATTGTGCATCGATGGCCTCCACTGTTATGACTTGCAAATTAGATTGCAAATTGTTAAGCTCCAATCCTGAAAAAAAAAATAAACAGTTACGTTAAACAAAAATGTGATGCGGATGGAAAGCAGTTTGAAATCAGTCTCGTTAGTGGAAGATTGTTAGTAGAATAGAATTCTATTTCAATTTCCGGTTTATGTGTGTTTCTTAGGTTTGTGCGCTGAAAGGTCAATTAGTTTTCTATTCACATACATACATAATACATTTAATAGATTATTAGATATTCAAATAGGGAAATGTGTAAATAATTGTTACGATGATTGGATAGCTTTTTGAACTAAGGATCATGCAATATTTCTGTTACCGGAAGTGGAGTGTGGTTATACAATTTTCAAAACTTAAACAAAATGGTAAGAAAGTAATCCGCTTAGATTCAATAGTTATTAATGATTCCCCTTCATCAATACCTGTGGAATTCGTCAGCAATACTTCCCTACCAACGAGAATTTTTCATTCTTCTAATGGTGTTAGATAAGCAACAGTGCATGCAGATTGCGTAAACAATAATTTAAATTGATAATTTACAACAAAGAGCATTGCCCAACCTATCTTCTGTCTAGAAAAAGCTTCTCAAATTTGGCCGTTCGAAGTCGGTAAAACTGTAGGCCCAAGCCACATGTGAGAGAACAATAGTACGCACAACACTAATGGTTGCTGATGAACCAGCCCTGACCCTCTACGGGCTGTAGCGCATTAATGCTTCTAAGAGAAATAAATGCAGACGAAAGATGTGTAAACCAAGAGAACAGTTTATTTCGCCGACTGTTGTCAGTGATTCGGAGTGTTGGTAATATGTTAATGTAGGCCACTAAAAAGAATCGTGAACCTTCTGCATAGAGTCGACCCACTAATCAACTACGCCACAGTGACCGCTTTCTGCTTGTTGCTGTTTTTTGTGCGCCAAGATAATACTTGATTCATGGTGATCACGACCGATGAAATTCGTTTTGAAGCAAAATTCACTCACAGTAGCTAACGAACGGTTGGTTTGTGTCTTTGTTCATCCATCCGCAACGTTTGAAAAAGGGAGGTACTATAAAATCTACACAAAAGAACTCTAATATGGCTGGGGGGAATAGTCACGTGGAACTCTATAACACATACCATTTTATTGTTATTTTTATCAGTTGGAGATGCCAACTCCCTTGCTGCTAGTGATATGAATCAATGTAGACCTAGTGACCTTTACAACGAACGTCAAACTTTGGGAATACTTTTAGTAGAATTCAGGTTAGCCTAGCAATGTCGAAACCGAGAGAAATCTTAATGAGCTGCGGTACTTTAAGCTGCCCATGGACGCTAAATATTTGCAATATTATTGTTCGTCTGTAAAATATATGCAAGCTTGTTCAATATATTGTGGAAATGAGCAAATGGAAATTAAATACGACAATAGAACTTCTCTCCAGTCACCCTAATGGCAGATTTTACCAATGTCGTCGAAGGTTTTAACCATCGATTCACTCAACATTCTTGGGCAAGTTGACACGTATAGCTGGTTCTCGCAGACATTATTGGCCTCATTCTGTGATACTTGCCAATATCGTTGAACTGGCACATCAGAGCAGATCAGAAGGGTTACTTTAGCAATGAGCAAGTAATGAATCTTCAACATTGCATCGTGCAGATTCCATTCCGTCCAGACGTACAATTCACACAAACTGAATGTACGACAACTATCTATATCGATTGGCGAAGAAAATGGCAACGGAACCTGCCTTAAAGGCAAAATGTAGGCCCATTCATGAGGGAAAATGTATGTCAAATGTTGAAAGCATCACCACTGAACACAGTGGATACTACACAAACTACAGGTGTGTTTTTGTGACTACTCAGTAAGATTTTACTCGTAAAGTAACAACGAAACAACTTACTGAGTAAGAACATATCAATTCATTACTTGAGAACATGTTTCAGAATTAAATTTCGCTTGTTTTTACATTTGAGTATTTTGGCAACTAATGCAATAGACGTAAACACAT
Organism: Eristalis arbustorum; assembly: GCA_916610145.1. NCBI lineage: Eukaryota > Metazoa > Arthropoda > Insecta > Diptera > Syrphidae > Eristalis > Eristalis arbustorum. The sequence continues at coordinate 97,583,636 of OU744316.1, read as the reverse complement.
GTACCAACTCCTGGAACAAAATTTAACTCAGTAAAAGAGAGTTTTATTGAGAATCATTACTGAGTAGTAAAAAATACGCCTTATGACGATTGCAGATTTTGCAGAAAAGGTAGCTATAAAGAAGGAAATTAATTTTTGCCATATCCTTTGACGATGATAGGGAACGCAACTACAGAGTTTTACACTGATCAATTCTATTTAAATGCTTGAAGCCTAAATATAATTCGGCGAGTCGAAGTCGGAGTCATTTCAGAGCTCGGAGTTGGCATATATCTACAGTACACAGAAATCTGTAAAAGGAAAGGTAATTTCACCAATTACCGTCGAAAGAAAAGTTCATAAAATCCGTACCGATGAAACGATGGACAGATTTTTCAACAGGGATCGGAGAAAAAACAGGTCTGTTTTTTTGGGTTCTGTCGTCGGCTTGAGTTTACGCCAAATTATGGCCTTTAGTCTTGTTGGAAATGAAGGGAAATACAATTCACTAAGTTCCATACTTATAAGCTATAATTATTGTGACACACGCAGTTCACAAAAACAACATCTTCAGTCAGCTGGACAGCTGCAACAGCAGTGAACTACTCCACGACTACGATAAACATATCGATTTCACCAACAAAGAAAAATTCTGTGTGGACTCTGGAGATTATAGATGAAGGCCACAACATTGATTGTAGACTCGATGACAATGAAGAGACTGATAACATGCCGAAAAACATAAAGGCCATCATTATGTATCTAGTCATTAAATCCGTTCCTAAAAAAATACTTAAACACTTAAATGAAACCGAATGTTCGCAAGATTCTATCCAAAATATGTAAAAAACCAAATAAATTATGTACAAAAAAACATGTATACATATGGTATATACAATTATAATGACTGGCACAAATATCTAATGACTACATTGTTTCATGCTTTGTTTTTGCGAAAATGATGATTAAGTAACCAATGGCATGCATTATTTAGTAGGGAAGTAAAATTAATGAGTATGCGTTCAACCTGTGTTTCCTTGCTGAACAGGGCCAACTGGTGCGGGCAATACTCCTGGGTAACCGATGTACGCAATATTCTGCCCATTGGGATCTGCTCCATCGGCCGGATCCGCATTGTTCTGTTTCAGATGCTCATTACCCCGCAGCGGATAGTGACCGTAATTGAGTTGATTGCGATCGTTTGGTTGGAATTGTAGAAGATGCTCGAGATTGATTCGCGGCGGAATTTGTCCCCTCTGATTGTCTTTGACACCGAAAATGTTGTAAATTTCCTCCTCACTTGGCGGCTTATGTAGTACTATCTCATTTGGGTCTTTATGATAGATTTCATATGGATTCAAATATTCTAAGCCAGTTTGCTGTGGGCTAAGATTTTGATTATACGCAATGTCGTCGGGGCTCAGAACTGGAATATAACCGTGGCCATCTTGGTTGATATAATTTACTTCATGCTTTGGCGGCGCAGTCTTCGGTGGCTTTGTTATGGCCTTTTCCGGATATGGTTTCGATTTGATATTGTTCATTCCATTCGGTGGCTTGCCATCAATGGTCGGATAGAAAGCATCTGTGTTGCTTGCGTTGTTTGTTTTATCCTCGACATTGTTAGTTATATTAGACATCACATTATTGTTTACATTTGAACTATGATGATCTGAAGTATTTTCAATATGAAATCAGTAATAAGACAAAAGGAGAGGATAGACAATTAAAAGCAAAGAAGAATGTATTAAAGATGATCAAATACATACATTTTTTTTTGAAATTAATTCAACTACTGTGATGAGATAATGATTAATGGTCTAAATGCGTAACTGAAAGTCATTGCTATATTAAATGATTTTCACATGTATGTATGTACGTTTTCTGATCATGCATTGATAATATACAAAAGGTTCTAGTTGCACAAAATCATCCGGACCACAGGCTGTGTTTGCAGTTTCTTGTGTTGTCTTTCCCACAATATTTTGAACTTTGATGTGATTTGTTCACATTTGTATGCAATGCGCTTTTGATTAAGTAATTAACAAAGCCTCAAGCTTCAAAAATACTTCGTTATTGACGGTCACTCATCATTTACCTACTAGAGAACATTTAAATAAAAACTCACCATTTTCAGTAGACTGGGGCGTTTCCGGTACAAGTGGCATGGCACACGCCCAGTGCTTGCAGCACTCGTCGTCATGTATTG